>CAUYPK010097869.1:0-55250 GCA_963574355.1 Loris lydekkerianus | reverse complement strand
AATACAAATGTCTACATACAATAACTAAGAAAATGCCATGAAGGCTACGTGGAACAGTTTGATGAGAATATTTCAGATTGTATATGAAACCAGCACATTGTACCCCTTGATTGCACTAATGTACACAGCTATGATTTAACAATAAAAAAATAGTAAAAAAAAAATAGAATTTCTATCTAGCTTGCTAGTTTGAGTATCTTGAAGTACACAGCTATGATTTAATAAAAAAAAAAAATTGGTTACTCTTGTGATCAATGACAGAAATAAAAAGTTGCAGGATTTTTAACTTTATATTACCTTTAGCAGCAGTTACTGAAGCCTCATCATACTTCTTTATAACTAATGTGTTACTAATGCAAAGAAGGAAAGATCATGTCATTTTTTTTAACACCTGGAAATAAATGATTTTGATTTTAATAGCATAGGTATTGTACTGTAGAAAAGAAGTATTCAGATGTTTTTTTCTTATGACTGACTCCCAGTCAATGGCCTGCTATGACATTGGAAATAATGTTGGCAAAAACAATCTCTTTAAAATTCTTTATGCAAGTTAGGCTGTTGCAATACAGTGTTCCCTTGAAAATGTTTTCGTGAGAATATACTGAGTGTCTAGCACTGAACTGTGTTATTCTAATGTTATGTTTACTAAATGATCTCAAAGGCACTGCTGGCTAAGCTAACCAGCCAGGCCGGTTGAAGGCCCAGGGCAAAGCTTTGAAGTGAAGACAGCTTACTAGTTTGGAGTGATTGTGGAACATTTCTGTAGTCGTCCCTCACTCTGCCTAGAAGATTATTTTTAATGACACAGGGATTTACAATTCTCTGCTTTCCCCTCCCAACAGGATGAAGGTACACACATTTAATTTCTTAAAAATATTTCTGCCTAAAAGAACCATTTGCTGAAGTTGTGTCTACTACAGATTTATCCAGGCTTAATTTGCTATGCTTTGTCATTTAATTTAATTCTCACAAAATAAAAAGGTTTTATTATCATGTGTATTTTACTGATGAGAAAACTTAAGATAATAGAATTGAAGTGATTTGGCTATGGTCACATGTTCAACAAGTGACAGATTATGGATTCTAACCTATGGCTTTCTGATGTTGCTTTGGTCAGTGTGTTGTAACTCCTGTAATACTCTGCTTGGAATTCAAGTTACTCTTGGGGACATTAGGCACATCCCTTTCACTAGAAACATTGTATTTTCACCTTGTGTTACAATAATATATATTTTTGTATTATATTTCCATGAGTTTTGTCTTCTTGAGGGTAAATGGCAGTTCTTATTTATTCCTCTGTTCTCCATAATGCTGATCATGGGGCCTAGAACTCTTTATGATATGAAGTTGGGTGTCTGTTTAGGAGATGATTACAGGCAAAAATAAATGTGTTTGCATATTTTTCTAAGAAATACCCAGGAATTGTTTTCCTTTTGCAGTTATTTTTTTCTGTTAGCTTTCTAGTCCACTGAATAAATATCTATTCTGAGCCTAATACCCAATGGAAATTTAAGGGTTTTTTTTTTTTTTTTTTTGCTTTCAAAAAAGCTTTTAAATGTAAATATTTTCATCAGAATTAAGGGAAATAAGTGACATAATATGTGACAGTAAAGGTTAGTTGGGTATTAAATAATTATTCAACAAAAACCATGGTTCAGAGAACTAATTCATAATCCTTTGCATTTGTGGTCTGAAGGTTTTATATATGCTTTGCTCTGTATATATGCTTTTATATACACACTGCCCTCTGAGTTGAAAGGGGAAACTCATTTTCATTGGCCAGATGCAGAAATTGAGACATGAAGAGATTAAGAAACCTGGGCAAGGCTACATAACTGGTAAATACTGGAGCTGAGGTTAGTATCTGGGTCTTGACAACCTGTTTATGTTTCCTCTTAGAAAAATCTCTTTATATTTTTAAATACATTATACTTTGTACATATTTATGGGGCACATGTGAAATTTTTTTACATGCATAGAATATGTAATGATTAAGTCAGTTC
The DNA here is from genome assembly GCA_963574355.1 of Loris lydekkerianus. NCBI lineage: Eukaryota > Metazoa > Chordata > Mammalia > Primates > Lorisidae > Loris > Loris lydekkerianus. The sequence continues at coordinate 53,247 of CAUYPK010097869.1, read as the reverse complement.
TTTGTATGGCATCCACCACTGAAGTATTTATCATTTATATGCATTGGGTACATTTCAGATCTTCTAGCTATGTTAACCAGTTTGATGTAAGCATTCCAAATTGTACATAAAATTAGCACATTGTACCCCATACATACATTAATGTATAAAATTATTATTTAATACAAAATAATTTGTATATTCAAGTTTTCCATTTGGTTATTGATATTTTATTAATTTTTTCAATTTATCATTCAATAAAGAAAAATATAATACATTGTTGTTAACTATAATCACCTATCTCTGCTATTAAACATTAGAATTTATTCATTCTATCAAAACATCTCTTCAGGCTCTTAGCTTTTCTACCCCTACAATCAGCTTGGGTCAGATCATCATAGATTTATGCAGAAGCTTCCAACTCTTGCTCTCTCTCTGCTTCTGCTCTTCCTCTCTGTATAAACTTGAATGGGATTCATCACTGCTCACATGTTTGAAACTCTTATATGGCTGTTTTGCTCCTTAAAGAATAAGGTACCCAAACTCTGGCCTACCTCATTGATTCCACTCTTCTTTCTTTTTTATCATTTACTATTAGTTTGCCTCCATGGTGAAATTAACTGCAATGGCTCTCTTATTTCTGGACCATTTCACATAATGTTCTCTCTGACTTGTGGAAATCCTTTCATGTCTTTATTCAGCCTTTTTTTCCATCTGGTTCACATCATTCTTTAAGAATTTAAGAGAAAACCATCTTTTTCTAGAAGACTTCCTGATTCTTCAATTACACCAGAGGAACATTTTATCTATATTTGCATAGCCTCTCATGCCCATTCTCATAAGTATATCTCTCACTGCAGTGTAATTACCATATTGTATTTTCCATCAGCCTGTGGTAGGACTTAGATGAGCAGGACAAGGTGGTAAGGTTCTTTTCTAATGGTCCTTGGGAGAACTTGGCTGGTATGCTGGAGCACTGCTATCAGAGTTGGTGGGAAGACATGAGGAATTGAGCTATCTAAATATAAGTAATGCTGTGGACCTGACTTTTATTCTAAGCCAAGTCATGCTTGACTTACATCTGAAATATTTGAAAATTTTGAGTAACAGAAGATGAAAAACAACTAGACAAAGACTCATGCAGTTCTTTCTGAAATAGCACCTCAAATATATTAAAAGTTTATAATTTATTTGCTGTTTTCAGAATTTTGAGTTACCAAAACATTAACAGTCATAGTCATTTTGATAGTATATATGGATTATTATTTGATGCACATAGTTAATTTGTCATTGCACTCTGTAGTTCCCTATGGGTTCATGGCTAGAACCATTGTTTTATGCTTAATACCTAGCATAGTGTGCAACATATAATATTAGGTAAGTAAATATTTAAATAAATTGACTTTTCTTACATGTATTAATTTCTTTTATTTTCATGACAGCCCTGGCTATTAGGGCTAGCATTTCCTAGATCAAAAACAAACAAATGAACAAGAAAACCCACCCAGCAATGTAACAAAATGGCTACAATTATACTTATCATTATTATTATAATTTTGAGACAGAGTCTCATTATGTCACCCTCAGTAGAGTGCTATGCCATCATAGCTCACAGCAACCTTAAACTCTTGGGCTTAAACAATTCTCTTACCTCAGCCCCTCTAGTAGCTGAGACTATAGGTGCCTACCCCAATGCCCTGCTATTTTTTGGTTGCAGTTGTCATTGTTTAGCAGGCCCAGTCCAGGCTCAAACCCACCAGCTTCAGTGTATATGGCCAGCACCCTACTCACAGAGCTATGGACACTGAGTTCAATTGTACTTGTTAGAATATCTATCAGGGAAAATAGTTGGTGGGCATTCTGGACATGCTGGATTATTAACAGCTAGTTATCAAATTTTCTTCTACAGAGATTTAACCTTGTTGTATTTAAGATATTTACTTGTTTACATAAAAATCTGGGCACAGATCTGAAATCATTGGAAGACACTGGAGGGACGGCAAGATCAAATGTATATATACAAATGGTACAAACAGCAGTCATCAGCTAAGACTATAATCGGAGACATCATGGAGAAAGAATGTCAAGTATCAAAACTCTCTTTGGTGTGTCCTAGAATTCCTGTAGTAAAAATTCCTGCAGTATATTTTCCATAATACTTAATAGGCTCTCATGCCCATCCTCATAGCATATCTCATGCTGCAATGTAATTATTATATTGTCTTTTCTGCATTCTTTCTGATGAATATTAAGGTAGGCTGTCTCAGATATTTAACTAGACCTGAGCATTTTGACACTAAGAGGTTAAGCAACATGCCTAGACATTTGAATAGTAGATATTGGTGAAAATTTGCTTATTCATTGTATAAATATTTCTGTAGTATCTTCTGAATGAAAGACACTGGGAATATAACAGTGAATAAGATTTCCAAGGTCTCCTTTCCTGCGGAAGTTACATTCTAGTAGGAGAGCCAGAAAGGCTACTGCAAATACAACAAAGCTTGTGACAAGCACTTTCAAGGAAAAAAAAATCAAAGAGTGTTATGTGATAGGAAATAAAATTGGAAGTTTTTTTTTTTTTTAATTACAGACCAATATGAGGATACTGACAATTAAGTGTTTGCATTTGTTAAGTAAAGTCCCTGTTGCAGTTGTGCCCCTCACCCAAGAAGTATGTCATATACCTTGTGCCCATTAGGTAGGAGCACAGCAATCTCCTTCTCTCCTCCTCTCTCTATGCACATCCTCGCCCCCCACCACTTGAATCAAATTGAATTTTTCTCTTGGGTGGACATGCATTTGCTTGTCTACTAGCTTTATATTAATATTGAGTACATTGTATACTTGATTTTCCATTCTTATGATACTATACCAAGAATAATGTGTTTCAACTCTATCTAGGTTAATACAAAAGATATAAGATCTCCATTGTTTTTATGTCTGAATACTATTTCATGATATGCATATATCATAGTTCATTAATCCATTCATAGGTTGATGGGCACTCAGGTTGTTTCCACATCTTGGTTATTGTAAACTGATTGCTGTGACAAACAATCTAATGTAGGCTGGATGCCTGTAGCTAAATGGTTAGGGTGCCAGACACATGCTCCAGGGCTGGTGGATTCAAACCCAGCTCAGGCCTAGTAAACAAACAAACAAAAATAGCTGGGCATTGTGGCAGGCACCTGTAGTCCCAGTTACTAGGGAGGCTGAGGCAAGAGTATCGCTTGAGCCCAAGAGTTGGAGGTTGCTGTGAGCTATGATGCTACATCACTCTACTGAGGGTGACAAAGTGAGATTTTGTCTCAATTAAAAAAAATTCTAGTGTATGTGTACTTATAATAAAATGATAGTTTTGTTTTTGTTAGATGCCTAGTAATGGGATTGCAGTGGAGATACTTTTTTTTAGAATGCTCAGAGTAGGTTTCTCAGAGAGGTGATGTTCAATAGGAGATCTAAAAATGAGAAGGACCCACCCTGATTAAAAAGAAAGAAAGAAAGAAAGAAAGAAAGAAAGAAAGAAAGAAAGAAAGAAAGAAAGAAAGAAAGAAAGAAAAGAAAAGAAAACAATTCCAGATTTAAGAAACAGCAAGTAAAAATATATAGAAGAACCAGAGAGACCAGCACATTCTACAAATTATCAGAAGACAATTGTGGTTGGAAAAAGTGGTGGGGTGGCATTATTAGGGCTTCTCAACCTTCCTAATGCTGCGAGCCTTTAATATAGTTTCTGTGGGTCACGACCTACCGGTTGAGAACCACTGCTTTAGATGATACAAAACCAAAGAATTCATGAAAATTCTTAGTTTAGCATTCTTTCTACTTTTACTTCTATACCTCATAATGATAATAAAAACATAATGGTATTTACATTGGACTGTCCGCTTAGGGGGATAATGAGCAACTTTACTTCTGAAATGCAGCATGTTTTAGTGCAAAATTTTAATTGTGAAATATTTTGTATATAATTTTCACTATCAATAGTATCAGCCCCTTTTGGAGGATATTGGCTGTGATGCCTTACCTCAGTACTAGCATCTATTTTACCTTGTTACTTTTTCCAAGAAGATAGAACAAGTTTTATTTCTTAACTATAAATGATGGTAGAGCATTAATGTGATGAATAGCTTTAATTTTAATAAGTGTATTCAAACCTGAAGAGGGCCAGGACTGAAACATTTTGCTGATACATTCCAAAAGCAATGTTAATATCCATCAATAAAGCTAGTCAATTCATCTGGAAACCCCACAAGCAAAATTTGAAGTACAAAAATAGTTTATAAAAAACTTACAGGATTTTTTTCATGAGGGTCTTTGCTTTGCATATGACAAAGAATTAAATGATAATTTTCTGCTTATGACCTAGGCTAGAAAGAGGCTAGGTTCCAACAGTATCTGCCAATTTTCATGACATTGAAAGGGAATAAAACATTACCATCCTGAAGTAGATATTTTACACTCAGGATATTAAAGGAATTTCTGATGCCCAGTATCCTCCTTAATCCTGACTCTTAACCACTCTAACAAGTGAAATGCTCAGAAAACCATAAATGAAGCTGTATGTGGTGGCTCACACCTGTAATCCTAGCACTCTGGGAGGCCAAAGTACCTGGAGCTCAGGAGTTCAAGACCAGCCTGAGCAAGAGTGAGACCCCTTCTCTAAAAATAGCCAGGCATGTGCCAGGTGCTTGTAGTCCCAGCTACTCAGGAGGCTGTGGTAAGAGGATTGCTTGAGCCCAAGAGTTTGAGATTTTTGTGAGCTATGATGCCACAGCACTCTATTGAGAGAAACAAAATGAGACTATCTATCTATCTATCTATCTATCTATCTATCTATCTATCTATCTATCTATCATCTATCGCCAAGAAATAAAATGCCACAAAGAGGTGTACTTTGATTATAGTCTCAAAAGGAACTATCCTTTTCCAATATATCTATAAACATGGCACATAATTTTAAAAACTTTCAAAATACTCTTTGTAAACATTATTGAGAATCGTATAGTCAGTGTTAATTGTATAGGTTCTGGAGCCCAACTACCTGGATTTAATTCCTGGTTCTACACTAATTACTACACTAACACTTTGAGCAAAGTTCTTAATCACAGCATGTCTCAGTTTTCTTATCTGTAAAATGGTGATAATAATGGCTTACAGAGTTGTTGTGAGTTAGTGAATGTAAAATATATAGAATAGTTTCTTGGTACCAAACAAATCCTTAATAGATGTTAGCTCATTTTTATTATTCCATGCCAATATTTGATATTTTAGCATAATTACATGTAAGTTATAAGAAGTTGCCCTTTAGTAGAAAGCCCCATTATAAATTATACCATTACGTCCTCTGTGTCATTTCTTAATATTCACAATATGAAGGGAGTACTAAGGTTTTGTTACATGGATATCTTGTATAATGCTCACGTCAGGCATTTTGCTGTGCCTATTGCCAGAATAATGTTTGCTGTATCCAATAGGTAAATTTTTCTCTTGCCACACTAACCTCTTCCTTCTAGGTTTCCAATGTCATTTATATCTCTCCTTTTGGCTATGTATACACATTGTTTAGATCCCACTTAATAGTGAGAGCATATGATGTTTGTTTTTCCACACCCAAGAAACTTCACTAAGCATAATGGTCTCCAGTTCCATCTAAATTGCTGCAAAAGACATTATTTCATTCCTTTCGATGGCTGAATAGTACTCCAATGGTGTATATGTGTATATGTATATATGTTTGTGTGTGTGTGTATACACACACATACATATGCATTACATTTACACATACCACATTTTCTTTATGCACTCATGAACTGTGATTATAAATATTTGAGTGCATATGTCTTTATCATAAAATAATTTATGGTTCTTTGGGTAGATATGCAGTAGTGAGATTACTGAATCAAATGGCAGGTTTACTTTTAGCCTTTTAGTATTTTGTAGAATCTCCAAACTGCTTTCCATTATGATATACTAGTCTGAAGTCCTATCATCAGTATATAAGTGTTCCTTTTTCTCTGTCATTATGCCAACATGTTATTTTCTTTGAATTTTTAATAATAACCATTTACAAATGATAAGGTGGTATCTCATTTTAATTTGTATTTCCCTAACGATTAGTGATGTTGAACATTGTTTTATATGCTTTTGGCTATTTGTCTATCTTGTTTTATAAACTACTATTTATGCTTTCTACCCATTTTTTATTTATTTTTCTCTGTTGGAGTTCTCTGTAATTTCTATCCCCTTTGTCATTAAGTTTGAGGAAACTTTTGATTTTCATCTTAATTTTATCATAGACCTAAGGATTATTCAGCAGCACGTTGTTTGATTTCCATGACTTTGTTTAGATTTGAATTCTTCTGTTGGAATAGATTTTTAGTTTAATTTCACTTTGGTCTGAGAATATACATGGCATGATTTTGAGTTTTTTTTAATTTTCTGAGATTTGATTTGTGGCTTAATATGATCATTCTTGGAAAATGTCCAATGTGCTAATGAGACAAATGTATATTTAGGAGTTTGAGGGGAGAATGTTCTGTAAATGGCTGTTTGGTCTATTTTTTCTAGAGCCTAATTTAAGTTGAGTGTTTCTGTATTAATCTTCTGCTCCATGGATCTGTCCAGTTCTGTTGAAGACCTCAGAAATTAAGATGATATTTATTTCTTTATTTATTTCTTTGCTTAGATCTAGTAAAATTTGCTTTTCAAATCTTGGATCTCCTGTTTTAGATATACATATATTTAGGGTTGTTACATCTCCTTGTTGAGTTTCACCCTTTATTATTATATAACGAATATGTTGGCCTTTTTTTACCATTGTTGATTACAAGTACATTCTATGGTATAAATGGTTTGAAAGTGGCTATGCCTACTTACTTTAGGTTTGCATTGTCATAGAATATTTTTTTTTCCATTCTTTTACCTTGAGACTATATGAGGCCTTGTAATTGAGACATGTTTCTTGGACACAACAAATATTGGCTTATGTATTTTCAACCTTTCATCCAGTGTATATCCTTTAAATGAAGCATTCAGACCTATATGCTCTGTTTTGACTTCAGTCATACTAATTGAACAGAAAACACACACACATAGTATTGATGTATATGGTTTTATCATTACTAGAAAAAAATTCTAGTATTTGAAAAATACTTGAGGAAGTATTTAGTTTTATTTTAGCTAGTCTCAGAACATTAAATTTCCAGATCCCTGAAAATACGGCAGCAACTTTTTATTTGACATGGCATGTTCTTATTCATATAATCAATTATTTTGTCTAAAAAAACTAGAGCATATTTTTAAAATAAGGAAATCATGTGTCACTTCTGTGAGGATATATCCTCTCCCACTCTGTTTGGAAGTATAAAGTTCTTCTAAATTTGTGAAGCCTAAGACAAAAAATAAAGATACATAAGTGTAAGAGCAGAGAAAGCCTGGATGATGACAGAGTGGGTAGGATTTCAACACAACTTGAGAAGTCAAACAGAGCGAGAGGAAGGTCAGATATAAGTATAATACTGCAGAAAATTTCTAAACTAAATTAGGCTAAGAAGAGAATATCTGTTCTTGGACAGGTGTGTATAATAAGACCTGGAAAAATTTTCAGGTTTGCCTTACATAAGAACCAAATTTTTCCACACTAGAGTAACAGTTAAATTTCATTTTGTACACTTTATCCACATTCATATGAATTCAATGGTGTCTAATTGCAGAGAATACTTTTGGAAGGTGGAATAAGTACTCGCTAGTTCAGTCCATAACACTTCCAATAATCTTAAAAAATGCCATCCTCTGGCCCACATATTTGGTAAGCTACAGTATGTGCCAACGTTGTGCTTACTTTTGTGATGACATAAAGTACAAATGGGAGCAGTGATCATGCATTAATTATTAGCTTTCCAATAGTCTTCCTTAGTGCCTCCACAGAATATTGAGAAATTATTAGCTTTCCAATAATCTTCCTTAGTGCCTCCACAGAATACTGAGAAATTATCCATTTAATTTTTAAGAAATAAGCAGTGATTTCAACTAAGATGTGGCACTTGATAATCTGGACATGCCACATAGATGCTTCAAATTGTCCAAAATTCCATTAAAACCATCAGAATGACATGATACATAGCCTTACGGACATGAAATTCATGTTTATGATCAATAAGATTGGGTACCTCCTTTAAAGTGACATTCCCATTTGATTACTTTGCTTCCTTTCTTCTTGAAGACAATGGTTGCAAAGAGTGAAGAATCTCTAAAAATCTATTTATTTATTTATTTATTTATTTATTTATTTATTTATTTATTTTTGAGACAGAGTGTCAACTTGTTGCCCTGGGTAGAGTGCTGTGGTATCACAGCTCACAGCAACCTCCAACTCTTGGGCTTAAGCGATTCTCTTGCCTCAGCCTCCCAAGTAGCTGGGACTACAGGTGCCCGCCACAACACCCAGCTGTTTTTTGGTTGTAATTGTCATATTTGTTTGGCAGGCCCAGGCTGGAATCAAACCTGCTAGCTCTGGTGTATGTGGCTGGCACCTTAGCTGCTTAAGCTATATGCACCGAGCCTAAAAATCTTTTAACTAGCTTACTTTTCTTGATAGAAAGATCTTCTATATCCTACCTTTAAATTTAATCTAATACTGCATATCATACCTTATTAAAAATATTAATTGTAATACACATGGAAAATAGTATAAATTTTAGAATATAATATAATCATTCAAAGAAAACAGGTATCTTTAAAAATGTGTAACATGTTAAGAAGAATTTATGAGAATTTCTGTGTTTATAGGACATGAGCTACAGGAGGTCCTACAACAAGAGCATGTTTATAATAACTCATATAAGAAATAAACGAAATTAAGGCTGTTCCAACCTATTTATAAAAGTTTATATGACATCTCAGATAAGAAGCTGTGATGTTTAGAAAAGTTTTTCAAAGTATCATATTTTTAGAGGAATGGTTCAATTGTATGTCATATTTATATGAAAGAATATTACATAATCATTATCATGTGAAAAAGCAATAAAGTGGTATGCAGATAAAAATGTAGGAGAGGTGGGTCATGAAGTTAAATAATATTTTTAAATGTCATATCTAGATTTGGTGATTTTTATGTTGTTCATCATCCATCTAAATTTTATATTGATGATTTCTCTCCTTATTCTAAATAAATGGTTATTTGCATATTCAATTTTATATTTGCAGTTTTGTATCCCTTTCCTAAAACTTGTAAATTCTTCAGGCTTTACAAAGCTTCAATCCACCCTTTTTCCTACTTTGTACCATATTTGTATTTTTCCATATTTTCAATGAAAACTATGCAGTCAATAATGCATTACAAAGTCTGAAAACATTATCAAAGAGGGAAAATGTTAATGTATACCAATGGTAACTGTTATCATATTGTTAGATATCTGTTGGTTTGCCTATTTTTTCACTTTTAAAATTATCATGACAATGATGAATATCTTTGATAAAACATTTTTTGGATTATTTTCCCTTAAACTATGTTTTCAGAAGTAGAACTGTCAAAGCTTATCAATCTTTCTCTCTTTTCTTGCTCTTACTCTTCTTCTCTATTTCTCCCAAATCTTTTTCAGAATGGGTTTGGAAGTTTACATTTCCATCCACGCACTCTCATTAGCACTAAGTGTTCTATCAAGTATAAATTTATTTTTTTTTCCTCACTAGGTGTCTTAGTTTCATGTTACTGCAACAGAATACTTGAGGCTAGGTAATTTATAAAGAAACTTTATTGAACTCTCAGTTTTGCAGGCTAGGAAATAGGAAGGCATAGCCCTGCTTGAGGCAAGGGCTTTTTCATTGCTCTGTGACACTGAGGAGGTCAAGAGGATAGCAAACATGTACAAAGAGTCAACACTCAAGGAACATCCTGTCTTTACTAACAACCTATTTATGTGGAAACTAATCCACTCCTGCAAGATTAGTTTCTAGTTTGGTGAAAGGGACAACTCATTCACTACCTTGAGAAAAGCACCAAGCCATTCATGAAAGATCTGCCACCTTTCACTAGGCTCCACCTCCCAACACCTCCATATTGGAGTTCAAATTTCAACATCTGTTTTGGTGGGAACAAACTCAAACCACAGTACTGAGTTTCAGAATTTGTATGTTCAGTACTTAGGAGTTCATATCTTTTGGAAGTTTTTATTATGGACTTGGTGCTTTCCTTATTGAGTTGCATAAATGATGTATCCTGGCGTTTCTCCTCCTCAAGGTTTTCATAATGTGACTTGTCCATAACGTGATTAATTAAGTAGGCAAAATAATTTTCAACTGGTTATAATACTCTGGTTGTCTGATAATGGCACTGGAATTACAGAAGATCAAAACATCTCCTATGCAACAAGGTCATTTTAAGTCACACTTATTTTATTCATAAAACCCAGGAGTAATTCAAATGATAGAAAAACACATAGCAAGGATAAGCTAGTGTTGTTAAAACAAATGAAATCCTAAACAGAACTTAGATATAGTAATAATATATGATATATAATATAATGTACAATTATATAACAATGTTACATTATTATAATTATTATTAAATTGGTTTTTTTTAGTGATATTTAGGTTATATACATGTACTCCAACATATGGCTCAGAAAACACTTTAATTAAAATATTACACAGAGCAAAACTCTTATTTAGTGGAAGACTGTCTAGCTTCTAATTTTTCCTCTTCCTATATAGTTGTTTTCACACATAGTTGATGATACAGAAAGAGGCTTAGATATATATTGATCTTGCTCTACTACAACAGATGGCATCTAAAGACTAATTAATTTAATGCTTTGTCATATTTTTAATGATTTTTTTCCTCTATTATTTGCTTTTTAAATTTCTTTGTGCTTGGATTAACAAAAATATCGTGGAACTATTAGAATTCATTTTTCTTTGTATTTTTTGATGGCTTACATAGCTTTGTGCTTATAGATCTTTTTCATATTTCTATATTTATATAAATATTATAAATTTTGAACAAAACAGTTTATGATTTCATTTTTTATATAGCCCAGACATAGAGCACTTGACTGAATAATAGTCATGGATGATATTTTGCAGTTTTTGGCCAGGGCTGGGTTTGAACCCACCACCTCTGGCATATGGGGCCGGTGTCCTACCCCTTTGAGCCATAGGCACCGCCCAGGGATGATATTTTGTATTTCTGTGGTATCAAGTTATCAGTTTTAATGTTTTTCTCATTTCTAGTAGAATTTATTTTAATCCTTTCTGCTCTATTTCTGATTAATCTAGCTAGAGGTCTACTGATTTTGTTTATCTTTTCAAAGAAGCAACTTTTTTTTTTTTTGTATTGCTCCTTTTATAGTTATATAATTACTGTCTTGTCCTTTTTATCATTGTTGATTTAAAGTCTATTTTATCTTATGTGAGAATAGTTACTCACGGTCACATTTTTGGTTTCCATCTGGGTGGATTTTTTTTTTTTTTTTTTTTTTTTCCATTTCTTTACCTTGAATCTGAGGTTCATTGCATGGTAGCTAGATATCTTAGAGACAACATGTAGAGGGATTTTTTTAATCCATTCATCCAGTCTGTATCTTTTAAGTTGGGCCTTAAGATAATTTATGTTCAGTTTTAGTATTGATATGTGAGTATTATTCTGTTTATCATGCTGAATTATACCTAGTTTCTTCCTCATATTACTGGAGTTCATTCCTGGAGAACTATTGTGGTTCTTTGGGCATTTTGAAAGAGCATGCTTTTTTCATGTTGCCTGAATTTTTTATGCTGTCTCTTTAGTATCTGGGACTTTTTCTCCAAGGCCAAAATAGACAGAAAATATGGTACACTTCTTATTTTTTTTGCTCTTCTTTTTTATGGTACACTTCTTATTCTCTGCTGGGGCCTTTGTTGCTTGGTGAAGATATGGACAGATCCCTTGGTGGTATGCTTGAGTCCTACTCCAAAAGCTTGAGCAGGCAGAAGATGGGCAGATACCCTGTGCAACTTTGACACTATTGCTCTTCTGCATCTACCTTCTTCCCCTGGGGTTATCACTTGGCTACTGTGGTGGGACCCGACTATTCTGCGTGGCATGCATATGAAGTGAGGCTGCCTTATGGAGTAGGATATGAGCAGGGCATGTGAGAGGTACATGGGTCACAATGTACACGTGTGGGCTGAGTAAGCCAAGGTGCCAATATTTACCATTACTACTGAGCTTTATATATTCATATGTTTTGACATTATTAATTAAAATTCTTTAATTTCATCATTATAAACTCTCTTTAATAATTCTTGTAAAGTAGGTCTAGTGTTTATGAAATTTCTCAGATTTTATTTGTTTTAGATAGTTTTTACTTCTTGATTTCTAAAGACAACTTCTCTAGGTATAGTGCTTGGAGTTGGCAATTTTCTTTTTTCTTTTTTTTTCTCTCTCTCCATGCTTCCCCCCCCCCAACCCCCACGTAGACTGCTGTGGCATCATCATAGCTCACAGCAACTTCATTATCTTGGGCTCAGGCGATCCTCTTTCCTTAGCCTCTGCAGTAGCTGAGACTACAGGTGCCTGTCGCTGTCCTAACTAGTTTTTCTATTTTTAGTAGAGACAGGGTCACAGTCTTGATCAGGATGGTTTCAAACACCTGAGCACTAGGGACCCCCATCCCCCAGCTCTGCCTCTCATAGTGCTAGAATTACAAGGCATGAGCTACTGTGCCTGACCTATTTTCTCCATATATTGAAAATATTGTCAACTCCCTCTTGACCTTTCACGTTTTCTTTTAAGAAATATGCTAATATTCTTATACAGTTTCTTTTGTATATGATGAGTCACTTCTCTTCCTTCTACTTCATTCTCTTTGAATTTCCACAGCTTAATTATTGCATTTTCTTCTATAGAACTCTTTATGTTCCACCTATTGGAGAATTTGAGGCTTTATAAATCTGAATGTTTATTTCTGTCTTCAGTTTTGAGAATTTTTTAGCCATGATATTTTAAAGTATACTTCTTGCCTATTTCTCTCTCATTTTACTTTCTATGACTTACATTATTGATATACTGCTTTGCTTGAAAGTTCTTCACTGATCTTATAAGGTCTCATCACTTATTTTAACTTTATTTTTTATTAAATCATAACTTTGTATATTAATGCATTTATGTGGTACAATGTGCTGATTTTATATGCAATTTGGAATGCTTATATCAAACTGGTTAACATAACCTTCACCTCACTTATTTGTTATGTTAAGGCATTTATACTCTATTCTTAATAGTTTTGACATGTACTCTTGCATTTTGCACTTAGGTGAGGTCCTACCAAATATCCTCCCTCCTCCCACCATCCCCCCATCCTCTCCCCTTTCCCCCTTCTTCCTTCCCTCTTTCTGGGCTATAGTTGTGTTTTATCACTTCACTCTTTTTCTTTCTTTCTTAACATTTGCTCTTCTACTGGATAATTTCAAATGACTTGTCTTTGAGTTCAGTAAATTTTCTACTTGATTGTATCTACTGTTGAAGCTCTGTATTGACTTTTTCTGTTTAGCCAATTTGTTCTTTAGCTTTAGGATTTGTGTTTGTTTGGTTTTTTTTTTTGTTTGTTTGTTTTTCATTTTTCTAAAGTTCTCATTTTGCTCATGTATTGTTCTTGTAAATTTGTGTGGTTGTTTATCTGTGTTTTCTTTTAGTTCATGAAACGTTTTACAAAGAATTATTCTGAATTCATCATCAGTCCGGTCATAGATCTCTATTTATTTACAGCCAGTTAGTGAAGTTTTATTATTTTTGTTGGTGATAATATGCTTCCTTGACTTTTTGTGACCCTTCCATTGATCTCTGCACATCACTTCTTCAAACTTTATAGGATAGCTTGATCAGAGATAAATCTTCATAGGTTATCCTAGAGTAGGGTTTTGGATTTGTCAGTTTGTTATATCTGTGGGCAAACAGATTTTTGGTAGGAACTGTTTTTGGGCAGGGCTGCTGCCCATGCTCTATAGTTGTCTGGGGGTGATGGCTTGGCTTTGTAGACAGGTGGGTCTCCTGGCTTGGCTCCATTGTCAAGCAAGAGGTCTTATGTTTAGACTTCCTTGTTAGACATTGGTGCTCCTATGCTCCACAATAGCCTATCCTAAAGCAATATCACAAGGTGTGCTCCCCAGCATGTTGGTACCAAAGGCAGAGCTTAGTAATTAAGTGGGACTGCAGTATTGGCTTCAGAATTGTCTCTGGTTGAGTGGGGCTATAGGCTGTATTCCCTGTTTAGGTGGTGGTGTTGGCTGGGGTTCTGTTTTCAGATGGGGCTTCAGAATGAACTCTGCAATTTGTTGTGGCTGTAGGCTGGGTTGTTCTGCAAGCTTTGTGGTTGGGTAGGGACACTGGCTCTTCCCCATAGTTGTGCAGTATCATAAACTGGGTTCTCCAGCTAGTTGTGGCCACTGGCTGTGCTCTTTTATAGGGTGGAGACATCAATGGTCAGGTGGAGAAATAAGAGCTCTGGATTGGCCAAGATTACAAGTTGTATTCCACTATGGAGTGGGGTCACTGTCTCAGTTCCTTAGTCTGACAGGATCATGGGCTGTGCTCCACAGTTGAGTAGAGATGCTGGCTTGGCTCCATGGCCACCACCAGCAGAATTGCTGACTATGGTCCCTGGCCATACAGGGCTAACAGCTTGGCTTACAGGTGTGTGAAATCACTGGTTTGACTCTCTACTCAGGCAAAACTGTTAACAGGGATGTGCTGCTACCAGCAAAATATGCATACTGGGAGCTATCATCTCTGCTCTTATTTTTTCTTTCTAGGTGAATCAAGGTTGTCTGGCCCTGTTGATTTCCCCAGCATTTTGCATGTCACAAAACAGAAGCAGGCTTCCTGAGAAGTGCCCTAGAATAGTGGGGAAGCTGGATGTCTGCCTCAGGATCTTTGTTTCCCACCAGAGAAACTGTACGTTCAGAAAATCCCTCTTGGTGTGGTACTGTATTGGCCTTGGGGAAGAGCAATAAGAGCAGTGAAATTGCTACTCTTATCCTTGTAATGTGTTTGTTTTTATGATTTTTATTCCAACATGGTGATTACAGCATCACTCCTGGGTTCTGGGAGTTTCACAAAGGCATTCTTGTATGGATATTTGGTATTCAGTATTTTTGTGTGGAAAACTAGAACTTGTGACCTACTATGTTGCCTTTTCCCTGACATCACTCCCAGAAGTCAAAAATTTTGTTACCTAATAAAAAGTGAAATTCATAGCCTGAGTTATAAGAATCAGTAATTATGCCTACCTGTAAAATAATTCTTTGGCATTTTCTAAATAAGTATCTTCATATTTTGAGATGTCTTATGAAAAGCCATTTGTGATACATGTTTTCCTTTGTAAATTCATCTCTATAAGTGTTTCAGCATTGTATTAAATGCCATTTTCATTTTAATAAATTTATTTTGATGCTATTTCCATATGAATAAATTTTCCATGGAGATAAAAATTTACTATCAAGGCATCCACATTTTCAATGGATGCTTTTGATTAATAATTCAACAAATATTCAAATAAGTGACACATTTATATGTACAGCAATGTTTTTCAGATTTAGGCAAAGTCAATATTTCAAAATTATTCAGTTTTGAAGAAAACCTTTTTTTAGTTGCTCACTATGTCTAACTGCATGGTAGAAACAGTAGAGTTGTTGAAATAATTATCTCTTACATCAAACCTCAAAAATCCTTTATTAAAATATTAATGCATTACAAAATTTGTGTATATAAATAAGTACCTCTTGTAACACTTGAAGGTTTGCCAAAAAGTAATTTAAAATTAATTATAAGTCTTCTTAAAATGACACAGACAGCATGATCATCCTCTATATTTTTGAATTAAGGGGTCACATTTTGCAGCAGATACCATCTTTCAAAAGGGAGTCATAGTACCACATTGGGCCATAGCATATTGAATTATGAAAAAACATATATTGCCTTATAGTCAACATCAAAGTTTATAATGGAGACAAAATGTGGTAATAAAAATGTGAACAGTTTGTATGACAATAACCTTTGTCCTTTGTGGTGTCAGACATCACATTACTTGGAACCCTGTCCTTTAGGGAATAAACTTACTTCGCATATAATTTTTTTCCAGGTTTTTATTTTTAGTGTCTGTTGAGTTTTTTGTCATGCCTAGTTGTCCCTGTGAGGGAAATTATTAATAAAAATGATAAGTAGCATTTTCTTTAAAACCAAACCTGATAGTGATACCTATGCACTCAGGTCCAAACCACAGCACATAACTATTGCTGAATACTTACCAAGCATGGTTGTACATTTAGGCATTACCATGCCAATTAGCATATGGATGAACTGCATGACTACATGTTTACTCAGACACATACACTTTCAAGCCAACTATAAGGTAGGGCATAAAAAACGTATCTCAGAAACATGACCACTGCCATGTGTTAAGACATGCTAAGGATTATGCACAACCATGACCATATCCAGGCCCATAACCTACATCTATTCCCTTGGCCTCATTCATTTGTATGCCTATATTCTACAGTATCAGGTAGAGTTAAAATACACACAAATGTACTCCCTTTTCTGGTGTAATGCTAGTGCAAACTCTGATGCAGAATTGAAGATGATGCTCAATTAAGTTATGTGTCCATATGTAATCGCTTTGACTTGAATGCAAGAAGAACTTATGACTTAGATCTAACCAACAAAATGTGTTAAAAGTGAGGGATAGCCAGTCTTGTTATTATATAATGTTATATATGGATCTATCTTTGCAGACTAAAACAAGAAAATCTCCCATTTGCTTTGAAGATGTGAAACTACTGGCCAGGTGTTATACCTCACACCTATAATCCTAGCACTCTGGGAGGCTGAGGCAGGTGGATTGCTTGAGCTCAGGAGTTCAAGATCAGCCTAAGCAAGAGTGAGACGCTCTCTCTGCTAAAAATGAAGAACTGTGGCAGAATATTGCTTGTGCTCAAGAGCTTGAGGTTGCTGTGAGCACCTTATAATGCTACAGCACTCTACCCTGGGCAACCAAGTGATACTATGTCTCAAGAACAAAATAAAACAAAACAAAAAAAGAAGATGTAAGCTGCCTTGTTGTGTGATGTTCACTTGGCTAATATCTGGGAACTTCAACTACTAGCCAGTAAGAAAATGGGACCTCCTTCTCACAACCTCAAAGAACTGAATTTTGACACATCTGTGTAAGCTTGAGCTATAAAAGGGAATGAAGTCCCACTGACACCTAGACTGAAACCTTGAGAAACCTTGAGCAAAGGATTCAGCAGAGTAGAGGACCCTATTAAGCCATACCTAGCCTCCCAACTCATAGAAACTATGAGACACTAAATATATGATGTTTTAAACCGCTAAGTTTGTGGTAACTATTAGTTTGCATAAAAAACTAAAAACACATGTTTAAAGGCATGCTTAGCAACTAATGCCTATACTCATAACCATGTGCAGGAAATGGTCAGAACAAAACTCAGGTTTGGCACAACAGTGTCAGTTTTCACAAGGCATCCATTCTCTCTCTAGAATGTTAAAATCTAATAATGCTTTTAGTATATACAAGCTTACATGTGCCTATGTTAAAATATTATATCACATATACATGTCATACCATAACCACCAAGACAAGTACATTAGACAAATCTAACACAAACATAACCAACAAAGTCCTAAAAGCTGGACATATTCATACCAGGAAGGACTACATGGAGAACATCCTGATGCACCCAACAAGGCCTGGTTCATGACCATTACGACAGTTCCCATGACTATTCAGGCATTAATACTGAGATGTCTTCATCCAGGCCTATCTGTGCAGATCATTTTTCATGCCTCTCATATACCCACAATGCAACAATTCATTAACAGAACCAGCCAGTCAGATTAATTCCTCTCTAGATAATTTCATATCTTTATTTAGGGTAGAAGGCCTAGAGGGAACTGGTGAATGTTTGCTTTCTTTAAGCAGAAACAAATAGGGGAATGACTCTACTTGCTGAAGAATTATATGTACATGAATCTCTCAGTCTGTTCATCATAGCTTGTAGCTCTGGGATCACAGAAAGCAGAATCTATACTTTAGGAGGAGAGGGCTAAACATTTCCAAGTATAAGATAAATGCTTATCTTATTCAGGGAAGGTTCATGGAAGAAGACCAGACCCAGTACACAGACTGTGCTGTTAGTCTGTGAATAAAGAGTGAGGCTTACTTATAGAGACTGAGCCAAGGCCACAAGAGAAAGAGAAGTCTTCAGTATAGGCTTGATATTCAGAGCTACCCCTGAGATCTTCAATGAAAACAGTAAATGAGGAGGAAGTAAGTATATAGGGATTTCACTCATGTAGAACTTGGTTTAAGTCTTCTGAATACCCTAAAGAAAAGCTGATAACTCTTTCCTTTATGTTCTTATGAAAACTTAGATATATTCTTTTTGGCAAGTTTTTTATCACAACCAAATTTTAGGTCTCTAGTCAACAGTCACCAGTCTTAATATTATTACTCTCACAATTATTTTAATAGTAACTTTTTCTTCATTGGTTGTCTCACATGTAAGATCTGGAAACTTTGATGGTACCTTTACAAAAATCACTGTTTCTTTCTTTAGAAATCAACTTGTGAAAGTTTTTATTATCGTCTTGATTATAAGATGAGCAAACTGAGACATAGAGATATTAAAGGAACTTTCCCTGGATAACATGGAGGCCATTGAGATGGTGGGGGTGGAATTTAAAAGTTATAGCTGTTGACCTTTGAAGATGAGCTTTCCATCAAGCTGACAAATTGCTTTTCTCATAATTCCCAAGGTCAACCTAACTCTGTCCTTCAAATGAACTCTACATCTTCACTGTGTTGCTATCCTCAAGGCCAAGTATAGTGTCTGGAACACATTAGGTATTTCACATGTATTTTATAGTCCAGTTTATTTTTTTTTAATTATGAATATTTCAGCCAATATAGTAGTTTTTTTTTATTTTTTTGTAGGTTTTCTTTTTTTCCCCAGGGTTGGGTTTGAACCCACCACCTCTGGTATATGGGGCCAGCACCCTACTCCTTTGAGCCACTGGTGCCGTCTAATATAGTAGCTTTATTTTTATCTTCAAATATTTTCAAACTTACATAAAGTTAAAGAAACAATATGCAAAACTCCAGAGTCCCATTCAAGTTTCACCAATCAAACCAATAGTGCCCACTATAGAAAGACAATCCAATCAAGGGTTATGCATCATACCCAGTTATCACATTACTTCAGCCTTCTTCAATCCAGGTCATTTCCTTAGTTGCTCCTTGATATTTATGGCCATGAAGATTTTGTAGATTACAATGCTACAATTTTGAAGAATTCCCCTCAATTTTAGTTAGTGTGATGTTTTCTCCTTAGTAGATGAAATTTATGCATTTGGCAGGAGTATCACAGAAATGATGCCATGTCCACAGTGGATATTATCAGGAAGCATACACATACAATGTAAATTAATCCCATCACTGATGAAAACTTGAGTCACCTGAGCAATACCTTTAAATCATGGAAATATGTGAGTATATAAAAAAAACTTACATCCTTATTCTATTTTTTTCATAGTTCTCTAGATGCTCACACTCTTACTCTCTTAGGTACCTGAAAGGTGTGTTCCATATTAAAGATCTTCAAAGAAGAACAAAACATTTTCCTAACACTTATTCTTTGAAGAACTGATTAAACTATTTTTTCCTACCTAAGAATATTCAACAGAGAGAACCCAAATGGTTAAAGCAGATCATGCTTTGGCATTCTACCCCTTTTAACAGGGATAATAAAATTAAATTGTAATTAATCAGTAGAAAATAATGACAATACTGCTTTGCACTGAAACTATATTTGTGTGTGTGTGTGTGTGTGTGTGCACGCACGCGTGTGCACACACACTTCTGCTTGGTTTTGTTTTCTTCTAGATTCAAGTCATTAAATAGAATTTGACCTTCTTATATTTCAGTGAGAAAATGAACACAACAGGCAGTGGCTCTGATTAGAATCATGTCTTGTGAGTTTTATGGTGGTTGACATTTGCTGTTTCATAACAGTTACTACAAAAGCCAGGTGCGTCAGCTGCAGCCTTGTCTGTGGGATAGAACAAACCAGGTTAAGGGCTTGAAACCCAAAAGGCACATTCTGCTTTGAGGTAGTCACTTAGGCCACACCGGGGGTGGAGAGGGGGGACAATTATTTGTTATCTCTGTTTTGTTGAATTAATAGAAATAGTGACCCTCTGCTTTCCAGCAAGACCTGAACAATTGAGGACACGTGCTCCAAATGCATATACATGGCTGATAGAGCTTTTCCATAAACTGTAGTGATTAAGTCCACAGAACACCCTGGTAGTATTAAAATCCTGACTCCACAACATGCTAATTGTGAGTGACTATATTCAAGTTAATTAAACTCTCTGTGCCTTATTTTTAATGTGCAAATCAAAGGAGATAATAGTATCTTATTCATAGGGTGATCATGGGGATTAAGTGTGTTATTAGATTAAAAGCACATAAACAGTGTGTGACCCTTGACAATGTCTTTGGGAGCAAATCGGAAAGAAATGTGAACTTTGAGTATTTGTGTCTGTACACATGTGTTCTTAGGAGTTGGAATAATGCAATTATGTGGCATAAATATTTAGAGCAGATTTGGAAGTGTAATTAATTGATTCTCATGAAATAGAGATTGAGTAGTTTTCCAGATAGACAAGAAGAGAAATGAGAATATCTCAAGCAAAGCAGCCTCATGAGAAAATGTGACACTATTATGAACTTCAAGTAAGTCAGCAGAGCTAGGGGTGCCTCTTTTTTTTTTTTTCTTGAACAAACACATGGACTAATTTAAGAAAGACTGAAAAAAATATGTTTAGAGGAAGATACAATCCCAAACGATGGCATCTTGAAACACATGGCTTCTTCTAAGTGCAGCTAAGACTGTGGGACAGTCAGGGAAAGAATTTTCACACTGCCTTCTGAAAGCCTGAGCTCTCTTGAAATGTGATCTCTTAAAAAGACAAAGAATGCAACTTGAAAATAAATATATTCACAATCTGTGGTTACATTTTCCTTACCACCTCCACAACCTTGGGAGTGCCCAAGAAACTCAATGAGTCTTTAAAATGTCACAATGTGGTACTATCTGCAATGTGAACACAGTATACTCCATTTGACCAAAGTGTCTTCCAAATCTCCATGTGGACTTACTTATTCTTCTGGATCATTCTTTTTTTATTTTTCTTACCTTAACCTCAAAGTTCTCACTAAGAGGTAATTATCCGACATGGTCATGGTGTATAATTTTTTTGATGTGTTGTTGGATTCTGTTTGTTAGGATCTTATTGAGTATTTTAGCATCTATATTCATTAGTGATATTGGTCTATAATTTTCTTTTCTTGTTGGAGTATGTAGCATTCTATAGGATCACTTGGCAAAATTCATTTTCTAGCCTTGTATTCTGGGCCCTGATATGGACATTGAAATATGACCTGTCTTCCTGGGAGCTAATAGTGCAATCTGAGTTAGAGACAAAATTTTCACTTTAGTGTACAGTGTTGAGTACAGGCAGTCAGTTCAGTGTGATGGTGAAGAACCTACCCTCCGGGCTCTGTCAGCCTGGGGTGGAGTCCTCGGCCTCCTGCCTGCCTTCTGGGTAAGGCAACCTCACCAGTCCCTTATTTCCTTATGAATATGTACATTATAAGGCTGTTGCAAAGACTGGGTAACACACGTAAAGCTCTTGGCATAAGGGTCAGCGCTCCACGAATCTTTGCTGCTTTGATGGAGTAGAGGTGGGGGTGGTGGAGGAGGAGATAAAACCTGCCGTGGAAGTTCGGACATTGACAAATAGCAAATGAGCCTGGAGAAGTAGGCAAGGAGCAGGTCATGAAAAGCGTTGGGCTTTTTTCTAAGTAAAAGGAAGGTGTTGAGGAGTTTAGGGGAAGAGAATGCATGGCCGGGTTTGCATTTCTAGCTAGCTCACTCCGCACAGTGAGAATGCTCTGAAGTGCAAAGAGAAACTGAAGCAAGCGATTTTGTAGGTCAGTTGACAGATGAAGGTCAGAGCCAGGGTCATAGTGATTGATAATGGTGTCATCCTTTACTTATTTTCCATATAATATGCTCGGGTCCAATCCAGGGCTTGTAGGTGCACCAGGCTGGACCCAGGTTGTGGGGTCCGTGGAAGTCCGTGAGGACTCTGAAAAGCCCCAGGCATGATTGGCTATATAGTTCCTCTGTGCCCGGTGATTGACTTAGCCGTCCCTTCTGTCCCTCTAGACTAGATACGATTTCTTATGATCACCAAAGTCAAATATATCCATCTAATGTACAACTTGCATTCCTTTTTTTTGGAGACACCAAGGTTAAAGAAGACTGAATAAAGTGACAAAGTAAAGGGAAAAATTACAAGGCAATAGATCTAAGAAGAAGGAATTTTATTCTAACCTAAATTTTACTAAAATCTTTGTTTTGTCTATTTTTTTTCCTTATGAACATTAAAAATATAAATCATAATTTTCTTTTTGAATAAGCTAAGAGGTAAAAAATATCAGGAATTCAGTTCCTTTGTATTCACTATATTATATGGCTCTGTACCCTTGTACATGCTAATGTGGGAAATGGACTTCTAATTGGTCAAATGTCACACAATGCGCAGCCTGTGGTAGGGAGCTGTACACATTTTGTACACTCTGAAAGCACTTATAAAGTTATGAAAAGGACAGATGTTTCTGCATATTGTAAAGGATGATGCTAATTCTGTTGTGTATATATATATATATATATATATATATATATGTCATGCACACAACACACCATATAATTCACCTATTTAAAATACACAATGTAATTGTTATTTGTTTCTTTAACAGGGAAAAAAAGATGTGACCCAGATATTTAACAACATTCTCAGAAGACAGATAGGCGCTCGGAGTCCCACTGTGGAGTACATCAGCGCCCACCCCCACATCCTGTTCATGCTCCTCAAGGGGTAGGCTCTCAGCCTCCATCCAAGGACGGCTCAGTTCTGAACAGTTCTTAAAAGGCCTCCTTGCCTTTTCTTTGTGGCAAGAATGAGGGCTGTCTATGGCGAACTCAACTTGCTCAAGACTGTATCTTGCTCTCACTATGTAAACCTGTTTCTCTTTCTCAAGAAATGTTATTATACTCTAACCTTACCCCCCCAAAAAAAAAAAAACCGAATAGTTGTTAAAAGTACACAGAATTAGCTTCATTTAAGATGTGATCAGTTCCCTTTTGGAGTTGCAGTAAAGGTAATACTTGAATTACAGAAGAGAATATGTTTGGAGAAGAACAAGAATTCTAGTCCTGTATCCAATTTCTCTTATACATTTTTTAAACATTTAATTGTGTCAAAATAAAACATAATGTGTAGTTTAAAAATCAGCTACGTCAATGAGCAGCAGCTCTTTGCCTTTTCCTTCATTTTTCAATCCTATTTCCCAAAGAGAACCCCTTTTATCTTTTTTATTTGTTCATTTTTTTCATTATACATTTACCTCCCTGTTAAAAGTAATCTTTTCATTGATCAACTTTAGACAATATCTTTGACAAGGTTAACTAGATGACAATTTAGTTTTGCCGCTGCCTTTATTCCATGTCCTCCCCTTATCCTCCCATTTATCATAATTTTTAATTTTATTAATAATTACATTTAGGTTATTGTGACCGTGTAGTTATTATTTGTTGGTGAGCAAAGTGCCATATCATGATTGCTTTGGGTTTGGGTACAAAATAATGCTTTGACTAGAGAATTGTGTCTTGAGTTCTGGAAACGGAGATATGCTTGCATTATGTGTTAACGGGGGCATGCTAAGCTTCTATAACATCTACCATGAGGTAAGTGTATTTCTTATAATAGTGCAGGACAGATGTTCTAGGTCAGCAGGGGGTTCTTCTTGCCTTTTTTTTTTTTTTTTTTTTTAAGAGGGTGTCCTGTATCAAACTCCTAAGCTAAGCAATCCTCTCTGCTCAGCGTCCCCCTTCACTGGGAGTACAGGTTTACCACTGTGTCTAGCTTATATGTTTGATTTCGATACAGATAGGGTCTTGCTATGTTGCCTAGGCCGGTGTGAGCTCCTGGCCTTAAGAATCGTCCTGCCTCAGCCTCCCAAAGCTCCGAGATTGGGTACCACTATAGTCCCAGTCCCACTTGGGAGGCAGAGATAGGAGGAGCCCTTGAGCCTATCAGTTCGGGGTTACAGTGAGCTGTGGTTGAACTACTACTGCACTCCATCCTAGGTGACAGAGTGAGACCCCCACCTCCATTAAAAAAAAAAAAAAATTCAAACATTCTATATAAAAAGAGAGCATGTCTCATAATCTCTCCCCAAGAAACCATTGTTGGTAACTAGGGGACTACTCTGACTTTTCTTCTCTATTATAATTATTCTTCCATTTTTTAACCCAGACTTTTCAGCCATCCCTTCACATTGAGTTTTATACACGCCATTTACTGAGTGCTTGCCCTGTGCCAGGCATTGCATCCAATGTCTTTATATATGTTATATAATTTAATCCTTTCTGAATACTAGGAATAAATATTGTTCTTACCATTTTATACGTGAGGAAACAGAAACTCAGAGTCAAGGTGTTGCTCGAGGTTCTTCAGCTCACAGGTGACAGCGCCCAGCTCTCCTTTCAGGGCCGACCCTAAACGTCATTTTCCTTACCCTTGACTTACCCTTAAGAAGATCTGAGGATTGTTTAGATGTTATTGATGCTCCCGAGTAGACGGGGTAGACAGCAAACCCATGTGGAGCGGTGGCGCCATGGTCAGCATTCCCATCACCAATTTCTAATTTAGTGTGGAACACTGGAGAGCAGCCCTCTGGCAAAGGTCAGGATTTTTACTGAATTATCTCTTGTGAAGTTACTTGAAAATTTGGGACATAACTTGATCAGTACGTTTATATATCAAACAATACTATTATTAAGGGTAGGATAGTAATATGCTATATTGAGCCTAATTCTAACTGTAAAGAATGTAAGCCAGGGCTCTGTGCCCATAGCTCAGTGAGTAGGTCACGAGCCACATAACACTGAAGCAGGCAGGTTCGAGCCCAGCCCGGGCCTGGTAAACAACAATGACAACTGCAACCAAAAATAGCCGGGTGTTGTGGCAGGCACCTATAGTCCCAGCTACTTGGGAGGCTGAGGCAAGAGAATCGCTTAAGCCCAACAGTTTGAGGTTGCTGTGAGCCATGATGCTATAGCACTCTACCAAGGGCAACATAGTGACACTCTGTCTCAAAAAAAAAAAAAAAAAAAGAATGTAAGACAGAAATAAATCAGTACTTGTCTATTAAGTAGAATCAGTGGACATGTGATACAAAACATGGTAAAAATGTTGGAGATGAAGGGTGAAAAGATTATAAAAAAGGTCTTTCTCAGACTAAATGAATTTGTTTCCTGGCTGTGGCAAATGATGTTCCAAGGTCCTGCGGGAACTTGAGAGGGCAGTCACCCAACTGCCATCCCTGATCCACAGAAGATCATGGCTCACAGAATATGTTCCAGAAGGCTAATGTTAACATCATAAATTTCTCCCCCAAATCCTAGTTTTTACAAGTTTACCATAAAAAGTTTCAACCATATACAAAAGTAGAAGTGTTGAGAAACCCCATGTGCCCCCGTCACTGGCCTGAACACTGTCTCCATTTTGCTATGTTCGGTGTTAGTCTCTCCTGTCTTCTCAACATACACACACACACACACACACACACACACACACACACACACACACAACACACAGAGGCACGTACACACACGTGCACACACACACACACATATGCATGCACGCACGCACCCTTTTTTTTGGCTAAAGTATTTTAAAGCCAATCCCTAAACACTTCACTAAGCATTTCAAAAATAACAAAAATAGTTTTTATATAACCATAATGTTATTGTATTTTCAAAAATTAATAATAAATCTTTAATACTTACTATCCACTCATACTCAAATTTCTTTAATTGCAAAACCAAAAAAGTCTTAGTTCGTTTGTTCAAATAAGGATCCTAATGTGGCCCACCGGGCTGGTGAGGTAGCTCACGCCTATAATCCTAGCCCCTGGGAGGCTGAGGTGAGTAGGTCGGAGACCAGCCTGAGCAAGAGAGAGACCCTGTCTCTACTAAAAATAGAACAACTGCAGCAAGAAGATCTCTTCAGCCTAAGAGTTTGAGGTTGCTTTAATGGAGACAGGGTTTTGCTCTGTCACTCAGGCTGGAGTGCAGTGGCATCATCATAGCTCACTGCAGCCTCCAACTACTGAGTTCTAGTGATCCTCTTGCCTCAGCCTCCTGAGGGGCAGGACTATAGGCACATATCACCGTGCCCGGCTAATTTTTCTTATATTTTTAAAAGCTCATTCTCTCTGTATTGCCCAGGCTGGTCTAACTCCAGGCCTCCAGTGATCCTCTCCTCTCAGCCTCCTGAGTCACTGGGATTACGGGAGTGAGTCACTGCATCCAACCATGTCAAAGACTTTTAAGTCCCTTAGACCAGTATCCTTGAAGCCCCATGTACACATTTTTATGCATTTGGCTTTTGAAAAACTAGGTCAGTTTTGTTATAGAGGGTCCAATCAGGAGGGAAGATACAATATGGTTTAGTTTTGTAAGATAGTGATTCAGCACTTACCAGGTTAACCTTTTTGGGGATCTTCCTTAGGTCATGGTGGGAACAAAATATCATGATCCTTCCGTCAGGAGGCTAAGCCGTAGGTGGAGCAGACGGAGTGGGATAGATACTGGGTCTGTACCAGACCCAGGGTATCTGTGTAGCTGGATTCTGACACTGTAAAAAATCATCATCTCAGACAATGACAGATGTCAGACTACTGGGGTGAGGTGACAAGTGTGTTGAACCAGAGGAGTATTTATAAAAATGTTCTCTTGGTCCTCAAGAATAAATCATCAGTGCATCACAGATGGTTTCAATAAATCTCGCCAAACGAAAAGTAAAAGAGAACTAGGTATACCCAAAAGTTAGAGTGGAAACTTTCAGGGGTCCTCAAACCACGGCCCGCGGGCCATATGAGGCCGTGTGATTGTATTTGTTCCCGTTTTGTTTTTTTGCTTCAAAATAAGGTATGTGCAGTGTGCATAGGAATTTGCTCATAGTTTGTTTTTTTAACTATAGTCTGGCCCTCCAAGGGTCTGAGGGACAGCGAACTGGCCCCCTGTTTAAAGAGTTTGAGGACCTCTGAGCAATTGAATTTTCTATAAGCCGTACTTCGGCTCTCATTAGCATCTTCTAATATTAAGAAATTTAGTCAGAATTTGATGTTCATCAAATTCATTATATGCCTACCTTGTGAAAAACGTTATGCTCAGCACTCTTAGGAGATGGGGTGGGAGTGGGAGAAGGTAAGAATAGTTAAAACGCAGAGCTGATGTGGTGGGGCGGGAGGGAAGAGAAGGTGGTGGCGAGGGGAGCAGAGCCTAGCAGTTCAGTCACTGGTGGTGAGGCGAGGAAGAGATAACACACCCTGTGGCATGACGGCATTGTAAAAAAAAAACGCTAAAGTGAAACCACAGACAGGCAGGAGGGTGAAGGAAGGAGAGCATAATCCCCACTTGTGGGTGAGGAGAGAAACTTCAAGGGTGAGATGGCTTTTGAACTTAGCCTTGAAAGATGAGGGGGGGTCTTGTGTTGGGAGATGAAATTGAAAAGGTCAGTGTAGGGCTGGATTTTCAGAGCTCACAGGTATGTTATAATAACTCTGTATTTTAATGATCTGTCCCATAGGTTTTTTCTCTAGGCAAACAGCCTTTATTTTATACTCTCTTGGGTACCCCATCAGTAAATGACAGGGTTTCTTTTCTTCACATGTCATGAAATATACCCCTGTTTACAACATCGCTAATAATACTGTACTTATTAGCGATAATAAGTACTTATTACCAGTAGGCCAATTTTCAAATTCTTCTGCTAAGAGAAGTTGCTAGCACTATAAATTGGCACCCTTTATATTCTACAGAGAATCATGTCTATCTGAGTATATTAGCATTTAATGTTATTATGAGTTATTCAGGGAATATTCAGATAGTATTTATAAATATCATTCAGCATAAACAGGACAAAATTGAGCACATACCGCTCTGGCTATCTTCGGTGATTCTCCTGCTACATTTGTAAATTTGATATTGCCAAGTAGTCCATTTCCATTTCCTAAAGTGGAATCTGCATTTCATGAAAATTCTATAATCTTATAAAGAATAGTACGTTATTTTTACTGTTCAACATTTTGCTAATAGATGGTGAGTAATAAAATCTCTTGAAGTTTGATGTAAGGGTGGTTTGGTTTTGGTTTTCAAATGTTTGATTTTTCTCGTCTATTTAATATTGTCTCTGTTTTAAAAAGGATTTATTGGAATTTTTCTTATTTTCAGTATTTATATAAATATGAAAGATCACATTGGTCCTTTATGAATGCCATTTTTCCTCTATTCTCAAAGAACATTTTAGGAAAGCTCTTTTTCAAGAATTGAGACATTTACAGTTTTTTTGGTGTTTTTTTTTTTTTTTTTAAGTGGACTTTGTACATAAAAACTAATACTGTGGCTCAGCGACTACAGCACTGGCCACATACACCCTGGCTGGCCAGTTTGAACCCAGTCCGGGCCTGCCAAACAGTGACAACTACAACAACAAAAAAAATAGCCAGTCATTGTGCTGGGCGCCTGTAGTCCCAGCTACTCAGGAGGCTGAGGCAAGAGAATCCCTTAAGACCAAGTGTTTGAGGTTGCTGTGAGCTGTGATGGAATGGCACTCTACTGAGGGTGACATAGTGAGACTCCGTCTCAAAAAATAATAAAATAAAAATAAATAAGTGAAACTAATATTTTTAATTGAAATGCTGAATGACATCTCTGAAAGTTTGGTCAGGCTTTCTTTTTTACCCTGTACTCACTCCTGAGGACTTTGCAGCTGTGCCTTTTTTACTTCTTTTCCAACCACGTTTATCACACGGTTATCAACTCTTACTGTTTTATTACAGGGCTTGTCTTACTGGAGCTGAGTACTGTTCACTGTCTTAAAATCTTAGCACACACTATAATGCAGGACTGGATTTATTTAGATGTTAAATTTGGACTATAATGCAGACCTGGATTTATGTAGATGTTAAATTTGACCCCGAGAGATTAGATTAGAAGTGGAAGCAATCTGGTATGCCAGCCAAAGTTGATGCTGTGTTCTTCTGGTTTAGCTTTTGCTGTGAGCCGTAATTCTACCTCCTGATTTCAGTGAGTCAGTCTCTCCACAGGTGTGTTTTTCCTGAAAGTTATTTCGGGATATATTACACTCCGAGGAGACAGCTCTACTTAGCTATCAGCATCTCAAAGTTAATGTCACAACAAACTCTTAATTTCTTCACTAATCTGTTCCTCTGCTGGTTCACTTACCATAGTAAATGGTAGCACCACCCACCTGCTCACTCAAGCCAAAAACACAGGATTCATTCTTCAATCCTCATTTCCAGATTTATTCCTCACCCTCCCACACAGTCTGCCCGTGTTCTCTGTCCTGCTGCTGCCCCCAGGCCATGCCCCGTCCCCTCTCCTGGGCCTCCGCTGTCCCTCCCCCTGTCTCACAGCTCCACTCCAGCCCCCAGCCCATTCCGTGCTGTTCTACAGTATGTCCACACGCAGCCAGAGTGAGCTTTTCTAAAGCATAAGTCAGGCCGTGCTGACTTCTTGCTTTATTCCCATAACAGTTAGGATGAAACCCAACTGCCCACCGTGGCTGGCACAGCTGTGTGTGACAAGGCTCCCGTCCCCTCCACTCTGGCCTCATTTCACATGACTCCCTCCTCCCTGCACAGCAGTCACACTGACTCCTCTGCTCACCAAGCCCATTCTTGCCTTGGAAGAAGGAAGTTAAGTAATCACTAAAATACGAAATTTAATGCCATTCTATATTATTGCCTGTTTTATTGTAGTCTTAGGTTTCCACAGCACTACTCAGTATTTGAAATTATCTCTTCATTGCTGCCTCCTCCCTCCAGACACTCTCACTAAAATATGAAGGCTGTGACCTTGCTGTGTTCACTGTTGTACCCTCAGCCTCTGGAATAGTGCCCAGCACACAGGGGATCTTCGAAGGTATTGAATAAATGGTGTTTAAATGCCTGGAGTGAATGATGTCTGTGTCACCATAAATCGCAGCTTTGCCGTGGTTCTTCGCTAATGGTTTAACAGAGGTCTCTGCTTCTCTTTGTCTGTGCTTTAGATATGAAGCTCCCCAGATTGCCTTGCGATGTGGGATTATGCTGAGAGAATGCATTCGACATGAACCACTGGCCAAAATCATCCTCTTTTCTAATCAATTCAGAGATTTCTTTAAGTATGTGGAGATGTCAACATTTGATATTGCCTCAGATGCCTTTGCTACTTTTAAGGTAATTTTTTCCCCCTGAATTAGCTAGGTCATTTAGTCAAAGTTAGTTGGTCCTTGAAGAGGTAGTTTAATTTTAAAATTCAAAAAATTTCAGTCCTGAAGCCTGAACACAGCCAACCAGATGTGATGTGGATTGTAAGAGTCATCTGTAAGTGGATTATAGTCTCTGAGGCCAGTCTACCACACTGGGGGAAAATAACTCAAAATACTTGTCACCAGCACATATGGAATAAATTGCAATATGTAAACTAAATGACAAAAGGAACAGAATAGAGCGTGCTGTCATTTTAGTTAAAAGACAGAGTAAGGGTCCTAAGTCTCCACCTCAGGTGCAGAGCTCTGAATGCCCTGCGGGGTGCATAGGAGATGGCGTTGGTGGGGACTGCAGGGGGCGGGATTGGCAGTGAGGGGAGGTGGGGAATCACATCCTGGAGTAGGATCCTGTGTTACATCACATTGTTTTACCAGTGTAATTTTTAAATTTCCACAGGGTAAAAGCAATATTAATAAATTATATTGTAGTTTTTCACAATGTATATTTTTATCATCTACTATTTACTAGTTATCATCAGTTTATCTACTTTGTCACTACGTAAGAAACAGTAAATTTTACCTTGTTGTGTAACCAATCACTGGAACTTGTTTGTCTGTTTTTTGTTCCCTTTGAGACTGAGTCTCACTCTGTTGCCCTGAGTCGTAGCTGGGACTACAAGCACCCACCACAGTGCCCAGCTAGTTTTCCACTTTTAGTAAAGACAGAATCTTGCTCTTGCTCAGGCTGGTCTTGAACTCCTGAGCTCAAGCAGTCCACACTCCTTGGCCTCCCAGAGTGCTAGGATTACAGCCATGTGCTGCTGTGCCTGACCACCAGGATTTTTTTATCTTGTAAAATTCCCTTTCCCTTCCCTCCTTCCCTTACCCCCCAGTCTCTTCTCCACAGGGTCTCACCCAGGGCAGTGACATGTTCATAGCTCACAGCAACCTCAAATTCCTGCGCTCAAGTGATCCTCCTCCCTCAGCCCTCAGCCTCCTGAGTAGCTGGGAGCACAGGCATACACCAGCGCACCTGTCTAATTTTTTTATTTTTTGTAGAGACGAGCTCATTTTGTTGCCCAGGCTGGTCTTAAATTTCTGGCTTCAAGCAGTCCTCTCACCTTGGCCTCACAAAGCGCTGGAATTACAGGCATGAGCCGCAGTGCCCAGCCTACATGTTCATTTTTCAGTAACAACAAAATCTTTATCTTTTGATGGCAGATACAGTTTTGGGAATATAAGCTATTTGACATTCAGGTTTATGTATAAAGTAGGTGATCAAGTTAGCTAGAACTGTTTTGGGACAAAGGGAATAATAATAATTATAATGATGAAAATAAAATTTACGATGATGAACATAAGGTCTGATTTTCAGCAGATTAGCACTGAAGGCCATTTGGGAGGAATTCCCAAAATATGATAAGTTGATGATATAACAGCAGCATTGAAAAAACCAGGCTTTTAAGTCAAATATAAAGTAAAAAAGACTCATTGAAATAAATATACATGTATATATTCAGAGTCATTTCTCTAAGAGCATTTTAGCAATTTAATTATTCCATTTACAAAACTCTAAATTTTCTTTTTTTAAGGTATAAATATATATCCTTTGAAAAACAATTTTTACTTAATCGTAATCCATGTATAACTTTTTTCATATTATCTTAACTATACATTCCAACAATACTGATATGATTCATATACTAATACTAATGTATGCTCTAATTTTATTACTTAATGGACAGAGTTTGAAAGTTGCTCATGATTTGGATGATAAGTAGTTCTTTTTGAATAGCTCTTCAGAAGTAGAAAACGGGTAAAGCATTGGTTGCATGCTGAAAACCACTAATTATCTGCAGACTAGGAATTTACCCTGACCCTGTTCTGGAAGGTGCCTGTTAAAGGGTATAGGAGCTCACAGGGTGGCAGAAGGTGGGAGAGAGTGTCCGGAGCAGAAAGAGTGGACAAAGGGCCAGAGAAGGGAGTGGAGCAGAAGGAAGGGGGAACCTATGGGAGCCTGGCAGAGGGAAAGGGGTGGGCATGGTCCCCCTGAGGGCTGGGCAGTGACAGGGACTTGCTGTGATGGAGAAGATGGAGCACTGGTGTGTGGACTCTGCCATGAATGGACCCGGTGGAGACGGAGGCAAGTCTGGGCAGCTGCTGGAGACACAGCTATAAAGACAATGAAGACAGCCCTGGAGAGAAAGTGAGCTCAGGAAAGTTGAACTGAGAACTCCTGTCAGTGAGAATACCATGAGCATAATGGGAGTAGTTTGGAAGCCACTTGGGGTGGGCTGGGCTAGATTCCCAGCAGCTGACTGTCATCGCCGGCTAGGAGGGTAAGCCCAGTTAATTGCAGCACGTTTGTGGTCCAAACTTTGGAGCGTGCAGGTTGGGACCAATAGCGAGCTGCTGAGACACCAGAGGGAAGAAGCTCACCTCCCCAGGCCTGCGGGAAACATGGGGCTTGTAGCATCAGGTTTGGAGGGAGGGCAGTCACACCTGCTCAGGTGTCCCACCTGTCCCACCAGGTCCTCCTGGGGACAGGGGAGGAGAGGAAGAGCCTGTGTGAGAAGTGGGGGGTGGACGAGAAGGGAAGAAGGGGAATTAAGGGCAGGGGAGTAGGAAGAAGGCGGAGATGCTGAGTCAGGAGACAGTCTGGAGAGAGCAGCCTAGTGAGGGGAGGAGGGAAGAGGGAGCAGAGGCCCAGGAGAGCTGCTGGCAGCGTGAGGGCTCACCCCACAGGTGAACACCCACCCAGGTGCATGGGGAGCACAGTCGCCTCAGTGGGAAGCATGGCATTGCATACAGAGGCCATCCCATTCCTTTTTGGCAAAATGTCTGTGTTTCAACAACTAAAGGAGGCATTTTCCTATAATAGATACCACTGTCCCATCTTTTTCTCCTTTTCTGTCATATGTCTCTTTGCTGTCATGGAAACAAGTTCCTTTTTTAAAAAAACTGGAGTAAGACTTAACATAATTACAAACAGAACAAATTCTAATGCAGGGGAAAGCCAATAACGAATATGTATTTTTGAAAATGTCCCCAAAGATCTTTCAACATTTCATAGAATAAAATGTATTCTCAGTAAGAATTTCTTGCTGTCATATTTCATTCAGCCCAACTTAATTCTCAACTATATTGAATCATAAAAGTAAATTATGATGTTTTGATTTGTACTTCAGCTTATTTTCCACTGAATTTAAGTCAAGTCCTTAAAAATCTCAATAACCGTTAAAAGTTTTCTAGTATCCTGTCAGCATTGGAAATACAAATTTTGTATATTTTGTACAAATGTAATGTAACAATGGCCATAAATCTCTGTGAAGGTTTGGGGGCTTTTTGTTTTGTTTTTTAAGTAGCTTGTTTCAGAGGGTTTGGTTGGTTGGTTTGGTTGGTTTTTTTGGTTGGTTGGTTTGGTTAGTTGGTCGGTTGGTTTTGTTGGTTGGTTTGGTTAGTTGGTTGGTTGGTTTTGTTGGTTTTGTTGGTTGGTTTGGTTAGTTGGTTGGTTGGTTTTGTTGGTTTGGTTAGTTGGTTGGTTGGTTTTGTTGGTTTGGTTAGTTGGTTGGTTGGTTTTGTTGGTTTGGTTGTTCGGTTGGTTTGGTTAGTTGGTTGGTTGGTTGGGTTGGTTTGGTTGGTTGGTTTGGTTAGTTGGTTGGTTGGTTTGGTTGTTTGGTTGGTTTGGTTAGTTGGTTTGGTTAGTTGGTTGGCTTGGTTGTACTTTGGCTTTGGCTTTTAGTTTTTCAACCTTAGATTCATCATTTTTGAGCTCATTGGTGGTTATTGCCCAGTTTAATCATTAATATTTTAACATTGTTTGTGTATCTTTTTGCCATGGTATTTGTCTTTTCCAGCAAAGATTGCATATAACCAAAATCTCTTTAATTTCTCCCTCTAAATTCTCCAAAGCGTTTGAATGCCACCTGATTAGCTGTGTGTCACCACACAAATTAGTTAATCTTTGAGTTTTATTTTCCTCATCTGTGAAGTTAAGAAAATAATCCTTTCTTTGCAGAGTTGTTGTGAAGATTACAAATAACATTTGTAAAGTGCTCAGCACACCTCCCAACATAGAGGAAGTTCCCAATAAACAGCAGCTATCTCTGTCACATATCCCCCTGTTAAATGTCTCTGTAACCCCACCTCAAGTTTCTCCCAAGTAAAATTCACCAAAAAATATGAATATCAGATTTTTTAACATAATACTTATACCATGCAAAACTTAAACCTGTTAAAACAGATTGGTCAGGAGGTAAAATGAAAGAATACACTATTTCAGATAATGCTTTAAAATTTTAAAATTTGAACTTTATTTTCCTTTGCAGTTCTGCTTTTTTATTCTTAAGTAGGATACTAGATAGTTTTTTGTGGGGTTTCTTTTAACTTAGTTATATGATCTATAATAATGGAACAATTACATTTATGTATTGTGTGTGTATTATGGCACATAGTGTAATTCCTCCAGTTCTGTATATACATTTTTTATCATTTTATTAGATATGTCCGTCATATGCACGCTAGGAGAAGTCTACCCTGTCACATTATTTTTTCATATTATTGAATTTTTAAGTTGTTTTGAGTTTCCCCCTGTGGAATTTGGAAGTTCTGACTCTAACAGAAGTCCCTCCCGGCCCCTCGTCCCTGGAGAGGCACTGATGCGTGCTGGCCTGTAAAGTGCTCTCTGTGCATGGTGACAGGTGCTGGACCGCAGCTGTGAGCAAGCCTGGGGCTCCAAGGCTGACAGTATAGCAGGTGAAGACCTGCCGGGGGTTCAGCGATTCAGCGTCTGCTGATGCCCACAAAGAGAACTTCTTCTACCCTAGGTCAATGCAGAAAGTCCCTGACTGCCCATAGAGGAGGAGAGATGCTTAAAAACAAGTAATGTCCTCTTAGACAATGATTGGAGACCCAGAGAATACTGTGAAAGTACCTGACTGTCCCAGGAGTCCCCTGGTGATTCCACTGAATCAAGACCTCAGACAGGCCGGGCCTGAACCCTGAAGTGGTTTTCCCGTGTTAACATTCCAGTTCCAGAACAGCACGTAGTGTTCTGCTCCACTGGGGGAAAAAACACCCTGTTACCACGGAAAGACCCAGTGATCAATCAGGCTGGACGATGATAGGTAGTAGGAAGTTCATAGCCTGTCTCATTGTTTTTGAACTTAAAAATTATAGTGTGCAATGCTTCAAATTTTTTTTTTTTTTTTTTTTTTTTTTTAAAAAAAGTCTCACTTGGTTACCCTGGGTAGAGTGCTGTGGTGTCATATTTCACAGCAACCTCACACCCTTGGGCTTAAGCAATTTTCTTGTCTCAGCCTCCTGAGTAGCTGGGCCTACAGGTGCCCACCACAACACCAGGCTAGTTTTCTATTTTTAGTAGAGATGGGGGTCTCACTCTTGCTCAGGCTGGTCTCAAACTCCTTGAGTTCAAATGACCCACCTGCCTACGCCTCCCAGAGTGCTAGGATTACAAGGATTAGCCACTGCACCAGCCATGTTTTACTTTTTTTTAAGTTAAAGTGGAAATAAGTGGGTCTTCCCATTGTTGCTGCCTGCCTTTTCTCGTGAGGTTATGTTGTGTGCCTCCTCTATCCTTCTGGGAAACTTTAATTAAATACGTATTAAAGTAAAAGAATTCGTTTTGGAAAACTTTAGAATTCTTCTTATGTTTTTAATTAAATCCTGTGTGGTACCTGGGTGGGGTATTTAGCCTCTAATCACACAAAAGGGATTAAGTGAGGCTTGTTTTCTTTCAACATTGGGGTGAATTCAGGGCGTAATTTAGGTGTGAGCTGAAGACAGTCAGGTGCTCCTTTTTGCTTTCCGTCGGTTTTGTGCAGGTTCGTATCTGCAGTGAGGCAGGCGTACTCGTGTTCAACTCTGAAAGGAGGCGTTGTGCCTCTCAGTAGCTCACAGGGCACCTTGCAGCCTATTAACCCCTGAGCAGGTGACACTGCTCTGACTCTAAACGTCATTCCCATGCTTCCCAGTGCCTGGAGCACCCCTCCATTGTAACGAATAAAATCATTGAAAAATCTATTACATTAACGTGCGAGATAATGGTTTTAGACCATTCAGAGTTCTTTTAAAAATAATTATTAATGACATTTAAAAAAACTTAATTGTAAATGTATTTGAATATTTATTATATCATAAATACAGTGCAGAGCTTATGATTTGAAGAAATATGCTATGAAATCATTTCTTAGGCTCCATTTGTTTTGTGTATTTCTATCATGACGAACAATGATACAATTTTAGAACTCTAGGTTTCATGTCAGTTTTCTTGTTTTTGTTTTTCTGTGTCATGAAACACACTTGTACTTGACATCTTAAACTAATGTAGGGATAGAAATAATTTTGTGGTATAAATGAAAATTTCCTTTGGCAACTTGTATATGTTTATAAATCCTTAGAAGGAAAAGATAGATTTATAAAATTTATTTATGATAATAAATTCACCTGGTTGTTCTTTTTCTAGGATTTACTAACCAGACATAAAGTGTTGGTAGCAGACTTCTTAGAACAAAATTATGACACTGTAAGTAGAAGTTATTTTTAAGACTTTCTTTCTTGCCCCCCACTTATTACCCACAAGAAAACTCCACCGGACGCAGCTGTACTCCTGATTTGTCTGTTTACCTGGAAATTGGGTCATTAGGAAACTTGATGGAAAATGGAGACTGGCAGGAGGTCGAGGCTCCTCCTTTTCACGTCTCTCCCTGCTATGCTCTACAGCACCAGGAAGCTGAGTTCAGAGGACCAGAGTTGTTCTTAAGAGGCAGTGGGTGACTCAGACGGAAAAGCACCTGGCCTTACTAACATAAATCGTTTCGTCTGGTTAATAGCTAATTTTACTTCCTAGTAGAAGTACTTAAAATACTTCTTCAAGGGTGGTGCCTGTGGCTCAGTGAGTAGGGTGCCGGCCCCATGTATTGAGGGTGGCAGGTTCAAACCTGGCCCTGGCCAAACTGCAACCAAAAAAAAAAAAACTTCTTCAACTCCCTTCCCTAACGGTGACTCCAACTTACCCTTTTGAGATCTGGCTAAAATGTCACTCCTCTAGGAAGCTTTTCCTGATTCTGCCCTTCTCCAAACACACACTATCTCTCACCCTCTCCCTCTCTGTCTCCTTTCCCTCCCACACCCCCTTCCCCCCTTCCCCATCCCCTCTCACTTTTCACGTTGCATTATTACAGTGCGCCTTTGTCTTTCTGGCTGGCCCTCAAGTTCCCTGAGAGGCAGGAATCTTGTCTATAGACCATGGTCTTCAGAGCACAGAACAGACTGCAGAGTCTGCCTTCCCAGCAGTGTGCAGTGCAGGTAGGAAGCTGGGCCCACAAAAGGCTCGTGGCTAGTGATAGCCAACAAATGGCAGTGATAACCCCTAAGAAGTCTCTGACGCATTTGCACCCTAGACAGCACTGCTGGGAAGACGTGGACCACACCTGTCAGCGTGTGTCTTCACACATCCAGGTCATGGACATTACCTGCATCTCTTTATTCATAAAGAAAATAAGTGTTATTTTTGTTGTCCTTTGATTCATCATTAGCAATATAATCATAAAGTCACATACCCACCCCTCCTACTTGGCTGTCTGAGGCCTGGCTGTTCTGCGCCCTCCTCACTTCTGGAAGGCTCTCTCTCGCCTCCTCTCCTGGCTGCACCTGCCCTTGTCTCTCCAGTGGCCTCTGTGTGGTACTCACTAGGCGGCAGGTGGTGGATACTGAGCTCCCCAGCTATTGGCCCTCTGTGTTGAACCGAAGGCCCTTACTGAGGATGACTTTGGGGAACAGAAAGCCCGTATGCCATTGTCCCCAGCTTCTGGTGAGGGAGGACGTGCTCCCCAGAGGCCAGGTGGGATTAGGTGGCCATGACACAGCAAAGGCCTCCTCATTCCCCACTTGTTCACACAAGGAATTTGCTGGTCTGATTCTTTATAGGTCGCCAAGTGAAGCCCTAAATGTATTTAATCTCCTCCAAATTGCTCCTGGGCCCATAGCTACCAGGAAGGCTACATAAATAGATTTCTTTAAAATGGTATATAATGACTTATCTTGCAACTTCTTTTTTTTTTTGGCTGGCGCCAGGTTTGAACCCACCACCTCTGGTATATGGGGCCAGCACCGTACTCCTTGAGCCACAAGCACTACCCCTATCTTGCAACTTTTAATAGATGTTTTGTTCAAAATGTTTTATATGGAGGACTCAAAATTACAACATTTTTCTACTCAATTTTTAATTTGCAGGACTAAATTATAGAGTAGAAAAAGATGTCTCTTATGTCCCTTGACCTTCCTATCCCCCGGTATGTTCACATGGGCAGAAGGATGGGGAAATGGTGCCACCTCCCTAAGGGCAGCAGTGATGGTGACCCACCGGGAGGTGCAGAGCGCGGCAGCGGCAGGTGGGCTGGGCTGGAGGTTGGGGACTCACCCTGGAGAAGACAGCCAGCAGCCGGCTGCAGATGCTCCCCTGCAGTCACTCACTCGGATATTCTTTTTTTCATTAGATCTTTGAAGACTATGAGAAATTGCTTCAGTCTGAGAACTATGTGACTAAGAGACAATCTTTAAAGGTAACATTACATTCCTTTAGAGTTCCCATAGTTGACATCTTGTTAGCAAATGATCCGTCTATTGGTGGCTGAGTAAATACAGAAAAATTAAAATGTTACCCTTTTTTGATAACTTGTGAAGTCTTATGTTATGACTGTACTTTATAGCAAGGTAACACAAGTGTCCTGCCTCAAACACTTTGGGGAGTGACAATGTAATTAGTAAGTACATGACAGTACAATTTATAATATTTCTGCTAAGAGAGAAAACCAAACCTAACCTAACAAATAGAATCATAGTTCTCTCCTAGGGGATATTTTATGGAGATGAAAAGAACTTAGAACAACACAGCCGAAAATTATCATTTGTAGGGAGGAACCAGTAAGGCTCCTGTAATTCTTCATCAGTGTATCTTGAAATAGAATAGGCAGAAAGAAATTATTTTATATTCTTACATGTACCTCTGTTACTAGACTTGTGGGGGAGACGTATTTTGCAGAGAAGGGGGAGAGGAGATGGTCACATGGCAAGAAGATCATATGATATATGAAATCACAAAGATTAAATTTTCCCTTGAAGTTGTAACCACAATAGCTGATAAATTCACAATATCTTTGAGTATGAAAACAACATTGTACTAGAAAATGATATTGTTCTGGGTTGAAATGTTATGGGTCTTCTGTTTTATGGGAAGCATTTATCTCCCAGACTTGCAACATATTTTTTCCTAGAGAATTTTTTGTTATCATCTTTCCTTGCCCGGCCCGGTTCGCCAAGCACCCTGGTTAGTCACTGTCTCTTTGGAGGTTGTTTTAAATACTTCTACCTCTTAATAGGATGTGTTCAAATTATATTTTACAGTAAAGATTCTGAAATATGAAACGTGATCAGTTCCCTAAGAATCAAAAGAATGTTTTCAGAAAGTAACTTAACAGATACGGGAGAAGACAGCATGATTGAACACACAAAACCTGGCTTTTCTGAAAGCCACCAGTGTTACGCTGAAACTGAATCTGGAAAGCGGGAAAAGGATGATGTAACCAGTGGGGAAGGAACATAAAGTAACTCCTTCTAATTAACAGAAGTAGCT
Organism: Loris lydekkerianus; assembly: GCA_963574355.1. NCBI lineage: Eukaryota > Metazoa > Chordata > Mammalia > Primates > Lorisidae > Loris > Loris lydekkerianus. The sequence continues at coordinate 13,150 of CAUYPK010097869.1, read as the reverse complement.
TAGTTGGATGAATTATTGGGGAAGGGAGTGGGTGAGTTGGAGTATTCCATTTAGTCAACAGACACGCTTACGTTCCAGACGTGTGGTGACAGCCGGGGGCAGCTGGAGCTCACGTTCTGTTGAGGGAGAATCAACAATAGACAAATGGGCAAATACATTCATAACTTTCATGTGGTTTTAAGCGCTGACAAGAAAAGCTGAGCAGGGTGAAGGCACAGAAAGCGACAGGCTGCATGTGCAAAGCAGCCGCGTGTCCGCGAGGCCTCTCCTGTGAGTCCTCTTCAAGCACAGGCCTAAGTCTGTGAAAATTAAAATGACTCTGGATAAGAGCATGTGGTAAGTGTGTGATATTTGGGATTGTATGATATTCCAGCTTGCTGAGTATCACACGTGTGATCCTGTACATGTCTGAATGCTGGCATTTCTAGAACAATGCATTTTGCTTCTAAATATCGGATATAATTTTGAGCTAAGGCAATAAATTCAGTCTATTTTCTACCACATTTTTGTCAATTTTTATTGCCCATGAGCTCTCAGTAGCCATAACCAGCTTTCTGTGGTGTTTGCACCATCACTGCACATCAGTGGGGCGGCCTGTTTCCAGCCAGTCACTCAACACTCACAGAAACCCACAGGAGATCCATTAGAGGGAAGCCCCTGGTGGGCTACTGTTGGCGCAGTAGTGATAAGACCAAGCTGTGCCTGAAACTGACCTCCAGGCAGAGGCGCTGCTGACCTCAGTGCTGTGTTCCCCCACCTGCGGACAGGTCGCTAAGGGCAGGTGAAGAAAAGGCGTATCTCACTGCCATAGCCTCATACCTCAAGAGTAGAATATTTTGTTTGTGAAGGGCTCCACAAAGACAGCCAAAATGAGGGGACCGAGCCCATGTTACAAGAAAAAGTAGCCCTGGAAGGAAGGTCACAGGTCAGCATATGAGGTCTGGCAATTAAGTTTGCGCACTGATCCCAGAAAACGTGCTACACATCTAACTGCTGAACATCCCTGGGTCACCTCCAAAGTGGCCCCCTGGGAAGCTATGCACGAACACCAGCACCTACTCCACCCCTGAAACCAATTTTGGAACTCTTTTTCTGAAACAGTCATCAAAGCTGTCATCATTTTACCCTTGATGTTCTGAATGTCATCAACATGTCCTCCTTCAATATTTCCTTTATCTTTGGATAAAGAAAAAAGTCATTGAGGGGCCAGATCAGGTGAGCAGGGAGGGTGTTCCAATACAGTTATTTGTTTACTGGCTAAAAACTCCCTCACAGACAGTGCTGTGTGAGCCTATGCCTTGTCGTGATGGAAGCGCCATGAGTTGTTGCTGAAAAGTTCAGGTCATTTTCATCTTTTTCATGCAGCGAAACAACACTTCCAAATAACAAACTCGGTTAACTGTTCAGTTGGTACAAATTCATAATGAACAATCCCTCTAATGTCAAATTTTGACTCTCAGTTTTGACTGACGGAAATTTTTTGGTTGTGGAGAATTGACTGACTTTCATTGTGCACTTTGACCCTTTCTGTCAGGGCCATGTGGACGCACCCATGTTCCATCACCAGCGATGATGTGGCCAAAACCGTCCTCCTTCCACAAGAGGTCTTGGCAAAGGAGCTCTTTGTCTTTTGTTTTTGCTCATCAGTGAGCTCTTGGGGGGCTATTTTTGCACACTGCTTTCTCATGCCATGATTTGCAGTTAAAATTTTCTTAAGCGTTTCTCTATCAATGTTTGCTTGGTCTGTTGTGCTTCTCACACTCAGCTGATAATTTTGACACACAATTAGATAAATGTTTGCAAGGTTTTTGTCAGTTCTACTTGTTACTGAGTGTCTAGACCTCTCTTCATCAATGATGCTTTCTCTTCCCTCAGAAAAACATTTTTTTAAAATAGAGTCTCACTTTGTCACCCTCAGTTGAGCGCTGTAGTGTCATAGCTCACAGCAACCGCAAACTCTTGTGCTCAAGCTTTTCTCTTGCCACAGCCTCCCAAGTAGCTGGGACTACAGGCACCTGCCAGAATGTCTGGTTATCATTTTATTTTATTTTATTTTATTTTATTTTTTATTTTTTATTTTTTTATTTTATTTTAGAGACGGGGTATTGCTCTTGCTCAGGCTGGTCTCAAACTTGTGAGCTCCTGCAATCCACCTGCCTCAACCTCTCAAAGTGCTAGAATTACAGGTGTCTACAGCTCCCAGCCTCAGAAAAAAACATTTAATCCATTTGCACACTGATGTTTTCTTCATGGCATTATCTCTATAAACTTGGACTAACATGTCCCTGATTTCACTTCCACTCTTGTCAAGTTCAACAAGAAATTCAATATTTGTTTGCTCTAATTCAAGCTCCGACATTCTTGTGATGGCACATGATAACACCCAACAGTAATGAACAGCACTTAGCAACACACGCCCCAGGTCAGCACACACATCTGTGAGACACTGGTAAAAGGTTCTGAAGCCTTACCAAGCTGTCTGTACAGCCGGGCCAACATTAGTGCACGGAGGCAAGTTTGAGAAATTGTCAGACCTCTTGTAGGAAATTTCTCATGAATTTTCCAAGTCCTTCCTCTTTTCCTTTTCTTTTTTTTCTTTTTGTTTTAGACAGTCTCACTATGTCGCCCTCAGTAGAGCGCTGTGCTGTCACAGCTCACAGCAACCTCTAACTCTTAGGCTTAAGCAATTCTTTTGCCTCAGCCTCCCAAATAGCTTGGACTACAGGCACCGCCCAATGCCTGGCTATTTTTTGGTTGTAGCTGTCATTGTTGTTTGGCAGGCCCTGGTCAGATTCAAACCCACCACCCTTGGTGTTTGTGGCTGTCAACGTAACCACTGTGCTATGAGCGCTGAGCCCTCTTCTCTTTTCCGTGGGAGTCTATCAGATACTGGCCCAAAGTAGAGAGGTTTGTATGAACTTACATGACTAAACCAAATTAGAGGGAAGAAAGCTGAAGGGAATAGTCTTCAGAATTTCTACTTGTACCATTTTCAACCAGCGATGAGAAGTTAAGGACAAACATCACCCACCCTCTGCCTGCACTGTCTGCTCAGGGCTCAGGGTGGCTTCAGCCTCACTTGTCCAGTCCCCCCATTCACAGTTGAGAAGTGGGCACACCAGGGCCAGGGTCCTGGTGAGAACTACTAACATTTGTTAACTAAATCAAACTAAGTTCTATAAATATTCCTAGTTACTATCTCCAGAATTCATTACCTCCTCCAGAGTTCACTCTTTGGACGGGAGTCATCTATTCTAAATGAATAAACAGGACTAGGGTGTGTGTAGGACTTATTCCTCCTGGGATGCATTTGCATTTGAAAATGGAAGTCTGTCATTCCAGTGAACTTGATGGTACAGTGTCTAATGCAAATTTGAGGAGGAGCAAAGTGAGAAGGACGCCTTCCTCCCTGCCGTGCAGCCTCCCATCTCCTCACACGTGGTTCTCCTGCTGCAGACGTCAGGGCTTTCCCCAGTGATGTGGGCAAAGAGCAGACCACATTTTTATCTGGTGCAGGAGCTCTCCTTTAAACTCCCCTTTCCTGTCCATTTGCAGACACTCCAGTCTAGTTGTGAGGCATCGTCCTGCCTGGCTGCCTAAAATCCAAATATTTTATATATATAACATTGTACAGCCAGGCAGTGGTTGGACAGCGAAAAAAACACCTGACAAAAGACACATAAATTAGTATACCTAAGACTGCAGAAAGTGTCGAAATGGCTACTGAAGAGTTGGCTGTTTAAATGGTGGCTTGCGGGCAGATGTATTGCTAAAATGGTTTTGTATCATTCTGTTCAAGTAAGCAAGATGGTAGATGGTTGTGAAATGGGTTCATATATAAACACTGAGTTCTTTAAATTTTGTTTGTTTGATTTGGTAGAAAACCGTTCTTCTGTGGAGCTTCACTGATGCAATTTTGCTTTTTTTCATTTGGGAATTAGATCTGTGGCAGCAAATCTAATTTTGTGTTTTGACACAGCCACACATATATATACGGATTCTTTAATTTTTTTCATAGGTGTTTTATAATTGTAGGAAACAGAGAGGGTAGATTATCATCATAGTAAAGCAGGTTTGTAAGTAATAAACGGTCTTAAGTCCTAGGGTATTTTCTGATTCGAAAGCACTTGCTACCTGCTGCTGTTTGTTAATCATATTCTGAATTTTCTGGAACCATCTCAGGGTGCTTAGTTCCTGGTGTCAGTAAAAAATAAGTAACAGAGAAATTCCTTTCCTCCACGTGCCAGAGCTTAGGAATTTATTTCTTATCTTTTCCAGAGACCTGGCATTTAATTACCAACAAGAAGGATTATAATTGAAAAGAAGTTTGGTAGAATTTTTGGGTTTTGTTTTTTTGGGGGGAAGGGGGCTTTGGTCAATTCCATTAAAATGCTAAGCTTTTTAAAAAAACTTATTTCCACTTGATACATAGTTCCAGTATGTACTATAAGGCATATAAAGTAAAACATATGATTTTTCCCATTTACTTGGCACTGCTTTATAGTGTTTTGTATTATTATGGAATACAGTATTTTGTCATTATCAATATTCATTTAAAAAGACTAACATTTAATGGTTTAAGATTCAGTATAGTTAGGTGATTTAACACAGTTGTTTCCCAGAGGCGTTGAAATTGTATCAGCTGAGGATAGTCAGCATGTGTCCATATCTCCAGATAATAAAGATTGAAGTGACTTAATCTGAATTTAACTTCCAACAAATGTTTACTGAAAGTGTGTGTAAATTTGAAGGGTAAATTTTTTTTAATGAAGTTTCCCTTTTGCTCAGACCTTTTAACAGATGTATGTATAGTAATATACGGGTGTATCCATATGGCACTTGACTTTCTCTTTAGACCTTAAGGAAGGCTCTTGTCAAATTTCCAACTCAAAAGGGTTTTGTTTTGTTTTGTTTTGAGTTTCCAGAAGCCATACCTTTCTCTAAATTGTACTATTTGCTTGTCAGAGATGAGAGAAGTTCTATTACACTAGCGAGATAAAGGCAATTACCTCAGACAAACAGCTGCCTCCCTTGTCTGGTGATGGATTTGGGGTGAACTATGAAAGAATGCGAGGAAATGGTGCTGTCAAGTCCTCTCTGGGGGACAGGTCACTCCATCTAGAGGACCCGTGTGTGCACTAGCTTATAGCTACTTGGCTGCATAAAGGAGGCATAATTTTACCTGTTACTTATAATCTCTTTTTCACAGATTATCTACCATATCGCACTCTGGATTTGCTTATCCAATAACAAAACTGCCTGCTTTCTTCCTTTTTTTCTTCTTTTTCTTTCTTTCTTTTTTTTTTTTTTAGACAATCTCAAGCTTTCGCCCTCAGTAGAGTGCCATGGCATCACAGCCCACAGCAACCTCCAACTCCTGGGCTTAAGAGATTTCTCTTGCCTCAGTCTCCCAAGTGGCTGGGACTGCAGGTGCCCACCACAATGCCCGGCTATTTTTTGGTTATAGTTGTCATTCTTGTTTGGCGGGCCCTGGTTGGATTTGAACCTGCCAGCTCCGGTGTATGTGGCTGGCTCCCTAGATGTTGAGCTAAAGGCGCTGAGCCAAAAACTGCCTTATTTCCTCTGCATTTTGTGGAGAGGACTCTGTGTTGGTAGGACTTTTATTTCCCCAACAATATCCACACACACCACACAGTTAGGTTGGAAGGGGATTTGGAAGGTGCCCCATGGAGCCTGCACTCAGTGTGGCTCACAGATAACCCTGTACTTCAAGGCAAAGCAAATTCAACTGGAGAAAAGAGGAAGGACTTCCCTAAACACAACATAATAAGCTAGTTCTGAAAGGATGGGTACAGTTTGGACAGGCCGAGATGAGGCGAAAGTACTTCTCAAAAATTTGGAGCAAGGAAGAGTGAAGCCGCAGAGGCAGAAGAATGACACTGAGGCCCTCTGGGAGGTCGAGGTGGGTAGATCGCCTGAGCTCAGGAGTTCAAGACCAGTCTGCGCAAGAGTGAGACCCTGTCTCTACTAGAAATAGGAAAACTGGGCTCCGCGCCCTTGGCTCAAGTGGCTAAGGCAGCAGCCATATACACCTGAGATGGCGGGTTCAAATCCAGCTTGGGCCCGCCAAACAACAATAACGGCTGCAGCAACAACAACAAAAATAGCCGGGCATTGTGGCGGGCACCTGTAGTCCCAGCTACTTGAGAGGCGGAGGCAGGAGAATTCGCTTGAGCCCAAGGGTGTGAGGTTGCTGTGAGCTATGATGTCACAGCACTCTACCCAGGGTGACAGAATGAGACTCTGTCTCAAAAAAAAAAAAAAAAAAGACTGAGGTGGGGGGGGCACAGAAGGGCTCTGAATGCATCTTACGCTGTTCATTTTTTCCCAAAATCCATGGGACTCTAGGGATTTGTTTATTCATTTATTTCATAAGTGGAACTAGTAACGTGTAGCACATCTTTAGGGAGATGACTTTAGCACAAGGCAGAGAACAGGTTGGATCTTCATGCTGCTGTGGTAGTCCAGCTATAAGTACTAAGTTTAATGACATATTGGCTATAAAAATGGAAAGGACATTAAGTTGTGGACTTCTTATCTGTTAACTAGGTAAAAGAATCATCATAGCAAGGTGGTCGTTTACTCATAGCCAGACACACACTCAGATCAGGGAGCCTGTTGTAGGGTCAGCAGCCTCCGTTCAACTCCTCCCAGCCAGGACCTCTGTGACCTAGGATGGTGTGTTACTGTCCCAAGGACTCCAGGGGAAAGCCTAGACACAGGACAATTGAAAACCAAGTGTATCTTCTACTTAAAATCATCTTCAGGTACATTTCAGCTGCCTAGTTGGTGAAGCTTTAGGAATTGCTACTCTTACTGTGAGAACAGAAGTTTCAGAGACAGCAAAAATGCATTGAGCCAGGTGGCACCTGTGGCTCAAAGGAGTAGGGCACTGACCCCATATGCTGGAGGTGGTGGGTTCAAACCCGGCCCCAACCAAAAACAAAACACAACAAAACTGCAAAAAAATGTATTGAGCCATGTACTGGAGGGTCCTCAGCTATTTTCACTCTGGGTACTGTTATTTTGTCTTAATGTAATGCTGCATTTTGGAAACAATTTGTCACCAGAAAACGTTTTGCTTTACTTTCTTAAAAAAACTTACTGCACTTACTAAACTTTATGGCTTCAGGGCCAGTAATTTTTTTCCTGGCTTTATATCAGCTTTTAAAATAAAAATCAGAGAAAAGTTAAGAGTCACTTAACAAAAACTGTCTTTACAGTGAACTGCAGGAGTATACTTACTTGGGGGAGAGAAGTGTAATTGTGTTCCTGTCCTACCTGAGTGTCCATGGAACATCACATCAGTGGGAAGCAAGATAATTATACTAAATGCAGAAAATAAATTTTTTTCTGGCTAGCTCTAGGTGAATTAGCTCTAGGTGACTAACTAAAAACCACATTAAGCACTGACATCAGCAAACCTGTGTGGAAAGCTTAAGACAACTTCACAACTATTGTATTTATGCCTGTCTTAAGATGCACGTAAGGGCTCTCCGTTTTTTTCCATGATACTGTTTTTACTCATGTTTGCATTTTGTTTTCCAGTGAGAAGTGAAATATGTTTTGAATAAGGCGACTCTGAGCCTGTACCTTTGATTCTGTGCTTTCTCGCAGCTGCTGAGTGAACTAATCCTGGACCGCCACAACTTCGCCGTCATGACCAAGTACATCAGCAAACCGGAGAACCTGAAGCTGATGATGAACCTCCTTCGGGACAAGAGTCCCAACATCCAGTTTGAAGCCTTTCATGTTTTTAAGGTAAAGTACAAGCTATGGAATAACATTATAGGTGTTTTTTCCAGCTTCAAATGGAAGACTCTGCTTTTTACTCTGTTTTATGCTTAAAAAAAAAAAAAAAATGAAATTAGGCAGTGCTGTTTTGCATGATTTAGATGAAATTTTAGTTTAGTTTAGTTTTATTTGAAACAGAGCCTCACTCACTTTGTTGCCCTGGGTAGAGTGCTGTGGCATCACAGCTCACAGCAACCTCAAACTCTTGGGTTCAAGTGATCCTCCTGCCTTAGTCTCCCAAGTGGCTGGGACTACAGGTGCCCACCAAAACACCTGGCTATTTTTAGAGATGGAGTCTCACTCTGGCTCAGGCTGGTCTCGAACTCGTGAACTCAAGCAAGACTTGCCTCGGCCTCCCAGAGTGCTGAGATTATAGGTGTGAACCGCTGCTCCCGGCCTTGTTTTTTTTTTTTTTTTTTTTTTTTAACTGTGTCCCAGGTTCTTTGAGAACAAAGTGAGGAGTGACTTGGGGATTAGAAGCAGAAACATCACTGAACTTCACCTTCCCTCCAGCCAGCTCCTTCAGAGCCCCCTGCGCCTACTTTGTGCAATCTCAGTTCCTTCCTTAGTGAGTGAAGAATTTAACTTCTTTTTTTTTTTTTCATTTCAGGTTAGTGTGAGGGTATAAACGTTGGGTAGACTCCCTCTTGTACTTGTGTCCTGTACCCCAGAGGGTGCCATATACCCCCCATTGTGCCCATTCAGTGAGAGCACCCAAATCCTCCCTCCCCACTCCCCTCCCTCATTCCTGTTCCTCCCAACTTGAGTTCAATGTGTTCTTCTCCTGTGTGGGAGTGAGTGAGTTTGTCTGCTGGCTTCCCGTTAGAACTGAGTACATTGCATACTTGCTTCCCCACTTACTTTACTGAGAAGAACATGTTCCAGCTCCATCCAGGTTAATACAAAAGATGTGAGGTCTCCATCCCTTTTTATGGCTCAATAGTATTCCATGGTGTACATATACCACAGCTTGTTAATCCATTCCTGGGTTGATGGGCATTTAGGTTGTTTCCACATCTTGGCGATTGTAAATTGACCTGCGATAAACAATCTGGTGCAAATGTCCTTATGATAAAAGGATAATTTTCTTCTGGGTAGATGTGTAGTGGTGGGATTGATTGCAGGGTCAAATGGGAGATCTAATTTGAGCTCTTCGAGGATTCTCCATACTTCTTTCCAAAGAAGCTGTATGAGTTGAAGAATTTAATTTCAAGAACCCTGCTGCAAACTCTAGGCTCTCCTTCCCTGCTTCACCCCCTGCCTCCACTTCCCAAAAGGACAGGTACATGGGCAAGCCCAGAGTAGTGACAGGGAGAAGGAAGGGCTCTCCCCTCTGGGAGAGGAACCCAGGAGTCCGTGTGCTGCAGTGAGGGCTCCCCTAGCCCAAGGTACCAAAACGGGCCCTGGGGCCAGAGGAGAGGACACTGGTCCTTGAGGAAGGAGAGCCGGCAGCCTCAGAGGCTGCTCACTGTCAGCAGTCACTGCCTGGTCCTTGCCCTGCTCACTGCTACGCCTACGCTCAGACCACATCCTGCCCGAGCCCCAGCTGCTGGGCCAGGTGACAGAGCTGCTGTGGGGTGGGTTCTGGGCCCTGCAGGGACACCGTCTCCAGGTTGCCCCCACTCGGTTCCCAGTTCTCCGTCTCTTTCTCTTTGGGACTGCAGGAGGTCTCTGCTCTACATACCTACCAGAGGCCTCTACCCTTACTGCAGCAGGGCCTCAGTTTACACCTGTCCTTGAGACTGGGCTGCAGAGCCTCAAAGTGACAGCTGGTCATGCAGCTGAGCACCCTCCCACAGAGCGCCCCAGGGCAAGCCCCACATCGGCCTGGCTTGGCGATTGCTGGAGTTCTTCCTGCAGAGCTCTGATGTCCACACTCTGCTCAGGGTTTTTGCTTGGTCTCGCTTCTCTGGCTTCATGGCAGCAGCGGGGGGAGAGCAGGGCTTTGGGGAGACCCCTCACAGTTGCCTTCCATCCTGACTCCTGCCTCACCCTCAGACTGAGAGATCTGTAGGCTGCCTTGGGGCACTAGGCCACTCCAACCTGAGGTGCACAGCACCATCCTCCACAGAAGTCATACTGCAGGGGATGGGGAATCCCCACACCCCAGAGCCTGGTCCAAGCCCTGCCCACCTCCTGGCCCTCTGAGAAGGCCTTGGAGGCTTGGTGAGGTCAGAAGGTCAGCACAGGCTGTGTCCCTCCCTCCTGGCCCATCGCCTCCGCCTCCTAGCAGGAATATGAAGGTGAAATTCAAAGTGAGAGGGGAAGGAAGGTGCCCCCCAAACAGGGGCCTGGTGGAAACCGAATTCACTTTATGAATAGTCATTTGTTTCTAAAAGGTTTGTTACCTTATCCACACCTCTAAATATTTTCACTTCTTTTCCTGAGAAAATGTGAGATGCTATTCAGAAGTTACTGAAATAATCAGTGATTGAGCTAGACCTCAATCCCTATGTTCAACCTCTAAATGTTTTGCTTTCCAGAAGCAGCATTTCTTTGGACCTTAAATGGGGTCCTGAAAAAACACCCAGGTACTACTCACTTTATTAATGTTTTAGAATATATATATATATATTGTTTGTTTGTTTTTTGAGACAGTCTTAAGCTGTCGCCCTGGGTAGAGTGCTGTGTCACAGCTCACAGCAAGCTCCAACTCCTGGGCTTAAGCGATTTTCTTGCCTCAGCCTCCCAAGTAGCAAGGACTACAGGCACCCACCCCAACACCCAGCTATTTTTTGGTGTAGTTGTCATTGTTGTTTGGCAGGACCAGGCTGGATTCAAACCCGCCAGCTCTGATGTATGTGACTGGCGCCTTAGCCGCTGAGGTACAGGTACCAAGCCATAGAATATTATTTTTTGCAATGCATTTTGCTATGATAGAAAATTAGCCCCGTAATATATTTTTTCTTTCTAATATTTTTTCTTTGGTTTAAGAGTATTAAAATTACCTCCCGGCTCGGTGCCTGTGGCTCAAGTGGCTAAGGTGCCAGCCACAAACACCTGAGCTGGTGGGTTCGAATCCAGCCCAGGCCTGCCAAACAACGACAGCTGCAACCAAAAAATAACCGGGCATTGTGGCAGGCACCTGTGGTCCCAGCTACTTGGGAGGCAGAGGCAGGAGAATCGTTTGAGCCCAGGAGTTGGAGGTTGCTGTGAGCTGTGATGCCACAGCACTCTACCCAGGGCGACAGCTTGAGGCTCTGTCTCCAAAAAAAAAAAAAAAAAAAAAAAATCACCTCCCACAATACATTTGTATTTTTATTCTATTTATTTATTATTGTTTGGGATTCATTGAGGGTACAAAGAATTGGGTTATACTGATTGCATTTGTTAGATAAAGTCTTTATTTTTATTTTTATTTTATTTATTTATTTTAGAGACAGAGTCTTACTCTGTCATCCTTGGTAGAGTGCTGTGGCATCACAGCTCACAGCAACCTCAAACTCCTGGGCTCAAGCGATTCACTTGCCTCAAACTCCCAAGTAGCTGGGACTACAGGCACCCTCCACAGTGCCTGGCTATTTTTAGAGATAGGGTCTCACTCTGTTCAGGTTGATCTCAAACTCCTAAGTTCAGGCAGTCCACCTGGGCTGGACTGCCCAGTCCATCCCTAAGCTGGGATTACAGGCACCACGTCCCGCCTACCACAATACATTTTTTAAAATGTGGGTAAGTGGGAGAATTCTGTCTATTGTTCCATACCTACAACCTATTATAAACAAGTTAGCACATTTTATTTTCTTATACACATATTTGTCGGGTTTTTTTTTTGTTTGTTTTTTTGTTTTTGTTTTTTTTTTGAGACAAAGTCTCCAGCTGTCAGCCTGGGTAGAGTGCCATGGCGACATCATAGCTCAGAGCAACCTCCAACTCTTGGGCTCAAGCGATCCTCTTGCCTTAGTTTTTTGTATGTTTAGTAGAGATAGGGGTCTCACTCTGGCTCAGGCTGGTCTCAAACCTGTGAGCTCAAACAATCCACCCTCCTCGGCCTCCCAGAGTGCTAGGATTACAGGCATGAGCCACCCCTCCCGGCCATATTTGAGGGTTTTTCTACAGCTGTGTTCACATTATACAAAAAATTGATATTCCTATTTTATCATTTGATGCCATATGATAAGTAAACATGTCCATCATTGCTACATATAGCTTTTAGAGCTAGTAGTTTTATCAGTACCATAGTTTATTTGTTATATTAGTGCTTATTTATTTAAGTGGTCCTGTGTCATTGATATTTAGGTGATTTCCATTTTTCCTGCTGTAAGTAACGCTGCAATGGGGTTATTATGCATCCAGCTACCTTATTTTCATATTTAGGATTTTTTCTTTTCTTTTCTCTTTCTTCCTTTTTTTTGAGACAGGGTCTTGCTCTCTTGTCCAGGCTTGAGTGCCATGGTGTCAGCCTAGCTCACAGGAACCTCAAACTCGTGGGCTCAAGTGATCCTCCTGCCTCAGCCTCCAGAGTAGCGGGAACTACAGGCATGTGCCACCACGCCAAGCTCATCTTTCTATGTTTTGTAGAGATGAGGTCTCACTGTGTTGCTTAGGCTGGTCTCAAAGTGCTAGCCTTAAACAATCTTCCTTCCTTGGTTTTCTGAAGTGCTGGAATTATAGGCGTGAGCCACTACACCCAGCCAGGATTATTTTCTTACAATTAATATCTACAGTAGATACAAGCAGTCAGAGAGTTTCAGGAGTTTGGGGTCTTTATGATGTATGTTCAGTGATCAAATTTTTAAGTCTGTAAAGCAGTTTATAAGGTAATTGCTGCTTTGTGAGGCAGGAAAATTTATTTTCTTATAATGAATACCTACAGTAGATACAAGCTGTCAGAGAGTTTCAGGAGTTTGGGGTCTTTATGATGTATATTCAGTGATCAAATTTTTAAGTCTGTAAAGCAGTTTATAAGGTAATTGCTGCTTTGTGAGGCAGAAAAATTTTAGGTGATCTTTCAGCTACCAGATATTTATCATCTAAAAAAATACCTAGAATAGGGCAGTGCCTGTGGCTCAAAGGAGTAGGGCACCAGCCCCATATACCAGAGGTGGTGGGTTCAAACCTAGCCCCAGTCAAAAACTGCCAAAAAAAAAAAAAAAAAAAAAAAAAGAAAGAAAAAAAAATACCTAGAACAGTTAAAATCCTATAAATTAATTTATAAATTTCATTCCTTTTTTTTTTTTTTTTTTTTTTTTTTTTTTTTTTTTAACGTGTGTTAAGTTTTTGGGCTGGTTATTTGGGCAGGGCAGAAAATTAGGGAAGGAAGCCAGCTTTCTTTGAAAGTATTGGATTTTACTTTTTTTTTTTTTGAGACACAGTCTCACTTTGTCACCCTCAATAG
>CAUYPK010097864.1:0-13489 GCA_963574355.1 Loris lydekkerianus | reverse complement strand
GGCATTCCTCCTGGAAGTAGGTCATCCACTTAAGGAATGTAGGGCCCGGGAGTACTGCTTTGGCTAATTCCTTCCAGTCTCAAGCTACGCAAGCTTGGTGCGCTAGCCCTTCAAGTATGGTTTCTGCCCAGGGTGAATTAGGGCCATCCTCAGAAACTGCCTTCCTCAGATCTTTTAGATCCTGAGTCTCCCAGGGGTACCAGGCTGCGGGGAGATTACCTCTGGGATTAATATTAACTGGAAAAAGGTTGGTAGCTCCGCCCTCAGTACCGCTTTCTCCACCATATGGAGGAGGTGCAGACGGGGCCCAAAAAGGATTAGTTGGAGGATTACCAAAAGGGTAGAGAGATTTGGGTTGGCTCGGCGGGCCTATGAGGTCCGCCGACTCAGGGCTCTGATTTGGGCTCGGTTCCGCTTTAGGACTTTTATTCTCCGGCTTCTTTCAGTGTGGATGCTCCCTTCATTTTCTTGGGGGGACGGGGGGAAAACAGCCCTTTAAGGCACATACAGTAGGGAGTGTCCCAAGTGGGGGAATCTCCCCCCTTTCTATATGTGCTTTTCTGATTACTCTTTCAACCCCATCCCAGGTGTCCTAGTCAAAGAGGTTGCTCTCCGGAAGCCAGGGTGCAACCTTAAGTAAACATGCCCAGGCTTGAAGGAACTGACTATCTGAGAGATCTAGTCCTCTGCTTTTGAGTAAGATTTTAAGGGATTCCAAAGCAGGGTCAAATTTGGAATTGGACTTCCCCATAATTTATGGGGGTACACTCACCCACAGACCTATTGGCCCGTCAGCGAACTTCGGGACAAAAAATGAAAGTGACCTACTCACACGGGGCACCAGTCTGCCGGGCTATCCAGCAGGTCCAGAAGAGGGGGGGAGCAGGGCCAGCCTGACTCCGTCCCCGGGGCTGAGCGGGATGGTGAGTGTCGCAGCCCCGAACAGTAACACACGGAGCCGGGAGTCTGTCGAAGCAGGAACTCAACTTTATTAAGTCAAGCAGCCGCTTATATAGAGTGTGGGGAAGGGGTGGAGAAAGGAGGCGGGAGATGAGCTGGTGTGATGGGTGGTAACAGGGTTGGGCCAATGGCATGGTACCATGTCGGCTGTATCTAGGTAGAGGCAGTTTCAGGCCGGGCCTTGCTGAGTCATTGCTACGCGGAAGTAGCTCGATGGATTTGCTTCTAGTTTGGCTTGGGAAGTTGCACTAGACCTTAGGCACATGGCAGGGCCCAACAAATGTGTCAAAATTTTTGGTGGTTTTGTCTTTAAATTCTTTGAATTCTTGACACAACTTTTGAATTTTTCTTCGAATTTCTAATTCCATCTTTTGAATTGCTCCTCGAATTTCTAATTCCAAATTTTCCTTCATTCTATTAATCTTGCTTGCAATCCAAATTCTGAATTCTATTTCTGACATCTTGGCCATCTTTTTTATGAATGATTTCTTCAGTTTCATCTGCCATATTTTTCCTTAGGAGGGTAGATCTACTCTGGTTATTTATGTTACCAAAGTTTTCCCACTGATTCCACCCCATGATTATTTTACACCATTTGAATTTTTCCCCCAGAGCTTTTCCTAGGAAAGCTACAGTGGTAAGCCTGAAATACTGGGGACATGTTTGATATGGTGGGGCTAAATGGCTCTGTGTAGTTTTTAGCTGGTTCTGTCTGACCCTAGTGAAACAGTTACTTGGGGGTCACGTCTCAGCTGTGGGGAAATACCAGAAATTAAGTCACCCTGCCCCCCACAGGCAACAATTGGAAAAGGTAAATCAATACCTTCCTACATCCACACACCCAGTTCACTATTTGGATAGTCCTTGTGCAATTGGCTCAGTTCAAAAGGTCCAAATCAATTGGTTCAGTCAGCACCTGTCTCAGGTGGAAGAGTTTAAAAGGTCTCTGGCAACTAGATCACAGACGTTTGTGGACCACTCATATATGACTTGCTCCAGTGCCCCATGTGGTCAGGAGGACCCACCCTGAAAATAGAATAGTGAGGGAAGGTTGATGCCTCCTTCCCCACCTTGCACCTCTGTCACACCCTGTCACTGATAAACCCACAGTGCTGTGACCCAGTTGCCTCCAATGAACAGATACTCCATGGGTATGCACCTGCCTGAATCACAAGAAAATCTATGTCTCCTCAGCCAGTCCACTACTCTCTGTCACTATCCGGCAGGGGGAGGTGGGGCTTGATGGAGGCTGGGGGTGTTCACTCAGTTCCAGCCTGCCCCTGATTGATGTTACTGAAAGAACAGAACAACTTTGTGGAATTTGTTTCTATCCTGGCTGAATTCCAGGGCCATGTGTTTCCATTCCAGAGCTGTTCTGCTGTTGGTTGCCACCTGAGATGATGCCCATCCTCCTCTGGTTGTCCAGAGAGACAGGGGATGTGACTCCAGAATATCTGGGGGTGATCCCTATTGTTGCCAAAAATGGTCACTGCTGTGCACCTCGGGGCACCACCACTCTGGCGTGGTTTCCTCTCTGCCGACAGTCCTGTCCTCACTTATATGCCGCAGTATCAGCACTGGCCAGCAGCAGCCCAGGCCCTTTTGCTTGTATCCTTGGGGTCGCAGCTCGCCTCAGCAGGGTTGATGTGCATTCTTCAACCTTCTCTCTTGGTGCAGCTCTAATCCACCAGGTTATTTGCTAAATGTCTGTCTTTTAACTCTCCTTCTGGATGGGAGCCTTTGTGGAAAGCTTTCTTCAGTCAGCCATCTTCCAGATGTAATTTCTTAAGTAAATTCGTTCCTTCTCTGCCTCATTCAGCCTCCTCCTCTCTGTTCACCAGAGGTAGCTCTGTTCCAGTCTGCAGAGGGCAGGAAAACTCCAGTGTCCCAAATTGCACATAAGCTAATCAACCTATACAATGATGGGGTGGTTGCCCTCCAGTCTGCCTTGTTTTGTTGCCTAGGTTTCCATGAAGTGCAGTCTTGTTTGGGGGCTCTGGGAAGGAACACACCAGGTCACACACAGCACAGGCCTAGGCTCAGCAAATGAGACCTCCACGGACTCGGGACTCGGCACTGGGTGCAGTTGGAGCTGTCGGCTGCCAGCACCACCACTTCAGAAGTGTCTCCTGCAGAGCCTTTTGCCACCAGCTGCCACATTAGGGCAGAGACCAGCCCGTCAAATGGTTCTTATTCCAGGCTTCAATGTGTCTAGGAGCTGCTCTATTTGTATTGTATGAACAAGGAGATGCTTAGTCAATTTTCAAGTATAATATCCTCCAATAGGGCTTCCATACCATAGGTGTCTCTCTTCTTCTCTTTAAGGAATACATATAATTTATATGTTTATATGTTGTGTGAGGTTTCATGATTCTCTAAGGTATTTCTCTGCTTTTACTCTCTTCTATTCTGCTGATATAATTGTTTGAGCTGTTTCAAGATTCTTATCTTCTAGCTCTGAGATTCTTTTTTTTCTCCATAGTTTAATCTGTTATTAATACTTTGTACTGCATCTTCACGTTTCCAGAATGTCTCCTTCAAATTCATAAGTCCTGATATATCCTTTATAATTTTATCATGTCTTCCATTCACTTCTTTTGTCAATGTTTGGATTTCCTTTTGGTTTTTATACACTTTCCCTTCAATTCCTTTTATAGTTATTGCCGTCCATACTCTAAATTTCCTTAGTGTCAATTCCATAATTTCTTTATTGATTGGATCATCTGTAGTAGTTGCCTCATGTTGACTACGAGGGAGTTGATCTGTTCAAATTTTGAGGAGCAAGATGACGGACTAGAAGGATCATTCTGCTGAGTTCTCCTAGTACAACTAGGGGAGAGGAAAAAAATCAAGCCATACCTGGCATGGAGACCTTGCTTGGAGCTGTCATCAAGGTGTGCAACAAAGTGGTGATATACTGGCTACAGTGCATGAACCAGAGCAGTAGAAATCTGACACACTAGGCAAGTGTGATAATTCCCAGAGTCAGAGACAAATTTCCAATTGAATGTCTCTTGGCATATACTCTGTAGATAGAAACTATCATTTACAATAAACTTTTCAGGGCTGTTAATGTAGCATAAATCCCAAAATATGTCAAAGAAATGCATTTTGGGGTAAATATTTCTAATTTGTTTTGGTTCCCACTTTGGAATTAAAGGGTTTTATATATTAAAACAAGATATGGTAACTTAGGACTAAGAAATTGAAAAAAAAATGAAGTAAATCTAAATATAACATTTTGCCCAGTCTCTTAGGCCCATGAACAGATCAGTTAAATTTAATAGCTATGCTATGCTCATTCCATGGGCTGGCATTTCAGACAAGGCTAGACTCTAATACAGGTGGACAAAAGTTTCTTTCTTTGTTTCTTTTTCTTTTCTTTCCTTTTTTTTTTTTTTTTTTTTGAGACAGAGCCTCACAAATTCCCTAGGTAGAGTGCCGTTTTGAAGCAACCTCCAACTCCTGGCCTTAAGCAATTCTCTTGCCTCAGCCTCCCAATTAGCTAGGACTACAGGTGCCTGCCACAGCACCTGGTTATTTTTTGTGTTGTAGTTTTCAGTGTTGTTTGGCAGGCATGAGCTGGATTTGAACCCTCCAGCTCTGGTGTATGTGGCTTGTGCCTTAGCTGCTTAAACTACAGGTGCCAAGTCAAAAGTTTCTTATGTTTGAATAATATTTTTCCCTCTACTTTCCCATGTTATTACAAAAAATTATAGTAGGGTCAATTTACTTGTAAAATAAATTTAAGTTGGCCCAACTATTTGCATAAATTGCAGTAAGAATAATGATTAGTGATATAGATGTTCTGTTTTTAATTACCTCTGCTGAAATTGTTTTTTTAGTTTAAATTAATATGAGTGTATAAATATTTAGGTTACATTGTTCTCACTTCCAAGGTAAAGTTCAAGTTGTAGAAGAGCCTTTCAACTGGGGGGACATCCATAACATACTTGCATTGGGCACATTAGGTAAGAAAACACCACTTGACCTGCCTCCACCTACCAATGGCCCTCCTCCATCTACCCTCCTTCCACACCTCCCCCCCTTGCTAGACTATATTTGTGTTTTATCAATCAGATTAGTGTGTCTTTGTATATTGGTTTCATATCAGTTTGATTACATTGGATATGTTTTTCATTTTTCATTATTGAGATAACTTATGAGGAAAAATGTGTTTAAAATCCATACAGGTAAACATAAAAGATGTAAAGTCTCCATCTTTTTATGGCTGAATAGTGTTCCATGGTATTCATATACTACAATTTTTTAATCCATTCATGAATTAATGGGTGTTTCATTTGCTCTCACAACTTGGCAATTATGAATTGAGCTGCAATAAACATTCTGGTACAAATGTCCTTGTGGTGAAATAATTTTTGTAATGCTGAGTAGATACATATTAATGGGATTCCTGGATCAAATGGACGGTCAACTTTTACTTCTTTGAGAATTCTCCGTACTTCTTTTCATAAAGGTTGTATTAGTTTGCAATCCCTCCAGCAGAGTAGAAGTGTTCCCTTCTCTCCACATCCACACAAGAATCTGCCATTTTGGAACTCTGTCATATTGGCTAACATTACTACATTTAGATGATATCTCATAGTGGTTTTGATGTGTATTTCTCTGAGGAGTAAAGATGATTAAGCATTTTTTTTCATGTGTTTGTTGGCCATTTGTCTGTCATCGTCAAAGAACTTTATGTTCAAGACTCTTGCCTATATATAAATGAGGTTGTCTGCTCTATTCTTGTTGATTAATTTGAATTCCTTGTAGATTCTGTTTAACAGGTCTTTGTCAGTTTCAAAATATGCAAAAATATTCTCCCATTCCAAAGGGTGTCTGTTTGATTTAGGTGTGGTACCCTTAGCTGCCCAGAAATTTTTTAGCTTAATCAAATCCCATTTATTGGTGGGAGGTTCAAGACGGCCCACTGGAGCAAGCCTTCGACAAAAGCTCCCATCCAGAGAAAAGGGTAATGTCCAGAGAGTACCCAATTAAGCTGAAGACTGGAAGCCAAGCCAAGAGAGAAGAGTGATAACTGCAGGTCATCTCTGGTGAGGTAAGCTGCAACTCCAAGAAAGCAAACATCAGGTAAAAATTCATTCCAGACAAAGGCAGAGGCAGAAGGAGGAGGAGGAAGTGAGGCTGGGCTACTGTCATGCCCCAACCTCACAGCTCAACAGCCGGCCACCCAACTCCACCGCTCCCAGAGCCCCGGGCAAGTGACCAGGCCCATGGCCTTAACCCCTTCAGCTCACAAATGTCATGTGGCAAGGACAGGCTGGCTCCTGGCACCTGGCACCTACCAGGGAAGTGGGAGGTGACCCTGACTCTCGGGCACCCGGTTGGCCCGAGGATGCTGGTGAAGTAACAGGCTAGATGTTCCATGGACGGAGCAGACAGTCAGGCTCACTCCCTGGAAGTGCACGAAGTTGGCCCATGGGCATAAGTGTGGCACATTGGGCTGGGATGGGCATGGCAGCCACAAGCTGCAGAGCCCTACCCTGCCCGCAACCCCACCTTGCACAGGCCACAAGTACAGGACATTTCAAATCCCACATTGTCATCTTGATCTACCCAGCATACCTCTTGGTACCTTTCTCACCATCCGCTGTTGTTGTGGGCTCTGAGAACAAGACAAATACTTAATATCAGCTTGAGTCAAATGTAATTAGGAACATCAATCTACTGCTCCCAACCCATGTGATATGCTCCAAAGACAGAGAGAAAATGTTTCTGATCCCTCATGTACTGCTGGCTCACCCCCTCTGTGACATCTCTGCCATCAGAGCAACATGGCCCATGTTAGTTTGGATCCCTCCCAAAGCAGAGGCTGAGAAAGGAGTTGGATGCAGGTAATTTACTTGGAAGGTGATTCCAGGATTGAAAAAGAGAGAGGCTCCCGTCCAGAAGGACAGTTAAAGAACAGAAATTTAGCAAGTAACCTGGTGGATTTGAGCTGCACCAAAGAGAGAAGGTTGAAGAACGCACATCTACCTCGCTAAGGAGAGCTGCAACCACAAAAATACACACAATAGGTACAAAATCCATTACCAAGCAAACGGGAGTCCCCTCTCCCATAAGAATGGCTCAAAGTGCCCCACAAACAAACGAAAAGTGTTCAAAGGTCCTCCCAATAGACTTCACAGGAGAGACCCTCAAAAAACTGGACCTACCTCCCCTACTAGGGTGCCACAGCATTCTCCTGCCAGGCATAAAACTGTATAAAACAGTATGTATTCTCTACCTGCATCACTGAGGTCCCAGCACTTTCCTCCACTCACACTCTGAGGTCTGGAGGCCTGTCCCCCAGGAGTCCAGATTCTTGGGTGGTTTCTCAAGGGGTGTGAACAGAGACTTAACTGCAGCTGGTCAGTGCTGACTCTGAGGCACTGGAGTGAGGAGAAGATAGTTGGCTGAGAGGGAACCACACCAGAGTGGAGAAACCACAATGCACAGAGCAGCAGCATTCTTTTAGCAACAATAGGGTTCATTCCCAGATATTTTGAAGACACACCACCTGTCTCCCTGGACAACTAGCATTGGCAAGGCATCTACTCAGGTGGCAACCACAATAGAACAGATCAGGGATACAAACCCAGGCCCCGTGAGGAAAGGGTTTGCCAGAGGTGGTACCGGACTGTGTGGAGTGCAAGGACTAGAAACGCAATCACTGACCTGGGAAGTTCCTAGGGTGGGGCTGACCCAGAGGACTGCTTTACTGAGCCTAAGATGCACCTGGCACTCAGGGGATCGTCGGCCCATAGACAAAGAAAGACAGAAAGCTAAAACTGAAAGGTGACCAAATACAAACCTGTAGGAGCAAAGACAGGGCCTGAGATGTAGGTTTTGGGAATGAAAAACAGCTTCTCTTCTGCAGGAGAATTTAGCAATAACAGAAAAAAATTCCCGCAAATTTGATCTCTTCTGTTCTGTCAGTAACATCAATCAGGAGTGGAGCTGGAACTCAGTGAAAACACCGCAGGTTCCATCAAGTGCCCGAGGTTGTCAGGCCTCACCCCCGACCCTGCTACATAGAGGCAGAGTGCAGTGGCCTGGCTGAGCAGAAATAGATTCAGGCAGGTGCAAACCCCTGGAGTATCTCTGCACTACAGACAACAGGGTCAAAGCACTGCAGGACTATCAGTGACTGGGTATGACAGAGGTGCAAAGTGGGGTAGGAGGCATCAACATTTCCAGACTGATCTATTTGCTGGGTGTCTCCTCCTGACACCATGCAACACTGGAGCAAGCCATATCAGAGTAGTCACCAGACCCCTGTGATTCAGTTGTCAGAGATCTTTAAACTATCCCACCTGAGACAGGCATTGACTGAGACAATTGATTTGGACCTTTTGAACTCATCTAATTGCCCGAGGACTATTCAGGTGGTGCCCTGGTGTGTGGATGTAGGAAGGTTTGATTTTCCTTTTTCAATTGTTGCCTGTGCGGCGCAGGGTGACTTAATTGCTGGTATTTCTTCACAACTGATACTTCAAACCAGAGTAACTGTTTCACTAGGGTTGAACATAAACCAGGTGAAAACAAGACAGAACCATTTAGCCCCACCACACCAAATAGGTCTCCAGTTTCTCAGGCCATAGCACTGTATGGGTCCTCAACAAAGCTCCAGGGAAAAAATCTAATGGTGTAAAACAATCATGGGGTGGAATCAGTGGAAAAACTATGGTAACATGAATAACCAGAATAGATTAATCCCCCCAAGAAAAGAAATGGCAGATGTAACTGAAGATCCCATTTATAAACAGCTAGCCAAGAGATCAGAAATTGAATTCAGAATTTGGATTGCAAACAAGATTAATAGAATGGAGGAAATTTTGGAATTAGAAATTCGAGCAGCAATTCAACAGTCGAAATTAGAAATACAAGAAGAAATTCAAAAGTTGTTTTAATTTAAACACAAAACCACCAAAAATTTTGATGCACTGAAGAAATAATTTGCAGCCTTCCAAGGTCTGAAAAATACAGTAGAATCCCTCAGTAACAGAGTGGAGCAAGCAGAAGAAAGGATTTTTAACATTGAAGACAAAGCTTTTGAACACCCCCAAACTCTCAAAGAGGAAGAGAAATGAAAAGCAAAACGGGATAATTCTGTCAGAGAGCTCTGGGATAATTAGAGGAAGGCTAATATCCGCCTCATTGGAATCCCTGAAAGTGATGAACTGGCCTTGCTGGGCACAGAGGCCCTTTTCCATAAAATTATGAGAAAGAATTTTCCAGACATGACAAGAGATTCTGAAATTCATATAGAAGACAGTTTCAGAACCCCAGCAGGACTCAATCCCAATAAAACATCCCCCAGGAATATCATAATTAACTTCACTGAAGGTAATATGAATGAGAAAATTCTGAAAGCAACCAGACGTAAAAAATCCATTACCTACAAAGAGAAGAATATTAGAATGACTGCTGATCTCTCTGCAGAACCTTTTCAAGCCAAAAGAGGGTAGTCATCAACTTTTAATCTCCTAAAGCAAAATAACTTTCAAATCCTGATCCTGTATCCAGCTAAACTGAGTTTCATTTATGATGGAGAAATTTAATATTTTAATGACATCCATATGTTTAAGAAATTTTTCATAAACAAAGCAGCTCTTCAGGATATTTTCAGACCTATCCTCCATAATTACCAGAAGAATCCTGTTCCACAACAGTAAACTCACTCAGAAACTTTTGATCAAACACCAACTTCCACACTGTTGAAAAGAATAAATGTGTCCACTGGACTTTTGAAAAACTCAATACCCAAAATTTAACCAGACTTATCAATATTCTTCATTATTGTGAAGAGCTGAAACTGTCCTTTAAAGAGGCACAGGTTACCTGACTGGATACAAAAACTCAGGCCAGATATTTGCTACATACAAGTGTCACATCTTACCCTAAGAGAGAAATATAGACTAAGGGTAAAAGGATGCTAATCAAATTTCAAGCAAATGGTAATCAAAAAAAAAGCAGGTGTTGCAATTTTATTTAAAAATGCAATATGCTTTATACCAACAAAAGAAAGGAAGGATAAGAATGGTCATTTCATATTTGTTAAAGGTAATACTCAATATGATGAGATTTCAATTATTAAGATCTTTGCACCCAACCAGAATGCACTTCAATTTATAAGAGAAACTCTAACTGACATGAGCAACTTGATATCCTCCAGCTCCATAGTAGTCAGAGATTTCAACACTCCTTTGGCAGTATTGGATCGATCCTCCAACAAGAAGCTGAGCAAAGAAATGTTAGATTTTAACCTAACCATCCAACATTTGGATTTAGCAGAAATCTACAGAACATTTCATCCCAACAAAATGAATACACATACTTCTCATCAGCCCAAGGAATATACATCAAATTCGATCACAACTTAGGTCACAAGTCTAACTTCAGTAAATTTAAAGGAATAGAAATTATTTCTTGCATCTTCTTGGACCACCATGGAATAAAAGTTGAGCTCAATAACAACAGTAATCTGGAAATTCATACAAAAACATGAAAGTTCAATAACCTTATGCTGAGTGATAGCTGGGTCAGAGATGAGATTAAGATGAAATTTGCCAAATTTTTGGAAAAAAATGACAAAAAAGACACAAATTATAAGAACCTCTGAGATAATGCAAAGGCAGTCCTAAGAGGGAAAATTATAGCACTGCAAGACTTAATCAAGAGAAGGAAAAGAGAAGAAGTTAACAATGTAAAGGGACATCACAAGCAAATGAAAAAGAAAGAACATTCAAACCCCAAACCCTGTAAAAAAATAAATAAATAAATAAACAAAATTACAGCAGAATTAAATGAAATTGAAAACAAAAAAAATTATACAACAGATTCATAAATCAAAAACTGTTTTTTTGAAAAGGTCAATAAAATAGATAATCCTTTGCCTGACGTACCGCCCGCCAAAAAGAATAAAATCTCTAATCTCCTCAATTAGAAACGACAAAGATGAAATAACAACAGACTCCTCAGATATTCAAAAAGTCCTTAATGAATATTACAAGAAAAGTTATTCTCAGAAATATGAAAATCTGAAGGAAATTGACCAATACTTGGAAGCACATCACCTTCCAAGACTTAGCCCAAATCAAGTGGAAATTTTGAACATGCCAATAACAAGTTCTGCAATAGCATCAACCATACAAAACCTCCCTAAAAAGAAAAGCTCGGGACCAAATGGCTTCACGTCAGAATTCTCCCAAATCTTTAAAAAGGAATTAGTACCTATGCAACTCAACCTGTTCCAAAATGTAGAAAAAGAAAGAAGACTATCCAAGACGTTCTATTAAGAAAATATCACCCTGATCCCCATACCAGGAAAAGATGCAACAGAAAAGAAAATTATAGACCAATATCACTAAAGAATATAGATGCAAAAATATTCAACAAGATCCTAACAAACAGAATTCATCAACACATCAAACAATTTATACATCATGACCAAGTTGGTTTTATCCCAGCGTCTCAAGTCTGGTTAAATATCTGTAAATCTATAAGTATAATACAGCACATAAAAGAATTAAAAAATAAAGACCATATAATTCTCTAAATTGATGCAGAAAGAGCTTTTGATAATACACAGCATCCCATCATGATCCGAAAACTTACAAAAATTGGTATAGAAGGGATATGTCTTAAACTGTTAAAGGCCATCTACAGCAAACCCACAGCCAATATCGTATTGAGTAGAGTAAAATTGGAATCATTTCCACTCAGATCAGGAACCAGAAAAGGTTGCCCATTGTCTCCATTGCTTTTTAACATTGTAATGGAAGTTTTAGCCACCACAATTATGGAAGAAAAGGCGATCAAGGGTATCCACATAGGGTCAAAGAGATCAAACTTTCACTCTTTGCAGATGATATGATTGGGTATCTGGAAAACACTAGGGACTCTACTACAAAACTTTTAGAAGTGATCAAGGAATACAGCGGTGTCTTAAGTTACAAAGTCAACATTCATAAATTGGTAGCCTTTATATATACCAACAATAGTCAAGTTAAAAAGCAGTTAAGGACTCTATGCCATTCACAGTAGTGCCAAAGAAGATGAAATATTCGGGAATTTACCTAACAAAGGATGTGAAAGATCTCTATAAAGAGAACTATGAAACTCTAAAAAAAGAAGTAGCTGAAAATGTTAAAAAATGGAAAAACATACCATTCCCATGGCTGGGAAGAATGAACATTGTTAAAATGTCCATACTACCCAAAGCAATATATAATTTCAGTGAAATCCCTAATAAAGCTCCACTGTCATACTTGAAAAATCTTGAAAAAACAATACTTTGTTTTATATGGAATCAGAAAAAACTTCGAATAACCAAGACATTACTCAGAAATAAAAACAAAACAGGAGGAATCAGGCTACTAGAACTCAGACTTTACTACAAATTGATAGTGATCAAAACAGCATGGCATTGGCACAAAAACAGAGAAGTAGATGTCTGGAACAGAATAGAGAACCAAGAGATGAATCCATCTACTTACCGTTATTTGATCTTTGACAAGCCAATTAAAAACATTCAGTGGGGAAAAGATTCCCTATTTAACAAACGGTGCTGGGTGAACTGGCTGGCAATCTGCAGAAGCCTGAAATTGAACCCATATTTTTCACCATGAACTAAGATAGACTCTCATTGGACTAAAGATTTAAAATTAAGACATGAAACTATAAAAATACTACAGGAGAGTGCAATGAAAACTTTTGAAGAAACTGGTCCGGGCGAGTATTTTATGAGGAGGATCCCCCGGGCATTTGAAGCAGCTTCAAAAATACACTACTGGGATTTAATCAAACTAAAAAGCTTCTGCACAGCCAACAACACAGTAAGTAAAGCAGGAAAACAGCCCTCAGAATGGGAGAAGATATTTGCAGGTTATATCTCCGACAAAGGTTTTATAACCAGGATCCACAGAGAACTCAAACGCATTAGCAAGAAAAAAACTAGGGATCCCATTGCAGGCTGAGCAAGGGACTTGAAGTGAAACTTCTCTGAAGAATACAGGTGCAGGGCCTTCAGACATCTGAAAAAATGCTAATCATCTTTAATCATCAGAGAAATGCAAATCAAAACTACTTGAGATATCATCTAACTCCAGTGAGACTAGCCTATATCACAAAATCTCAAGACCAGAGATGTTGGCGTGGATGTGGAGAAAAGGGAACACTTCTGCACTGTGGTGGGAATGCAAATTAATACATAACTTTTGGAAAGATATATGGAGAACACTTAGAGATCTAAAAATAGATCTGCCATTCAATCCACTAATTCCTCCAACTGGGCATATACCCAGAAGACCAAAAATCATTTCATAACAAAGATATTTGTACCAGAATGTTTATCGCAACCCTATTCATAATTGCTAAGTCATGGGAAAAGCCCAAGTGCCCATCGATCCACGAATGGATTAATGAATTGTGGTATATGTACACCATGGAATATTATGCAGCCTTACAGAAAAATGGAGACTTTACCTCTTTCATGTTTACATGGATGGAGCTGGAACATATT
>CAUYPK010097861.1:0-46064 GCA_963574355.1 Loris lydekkerianus | reverse complement strand
GAATGTAAATGTCTTAACACAATAACTGTGAAATTGCCAGGAAGGCTATGTTAACCAGTGTGATATAAACGTGTTAACCGGTCTGTGAAACTAGTGTATGATGCCCCATGATCATACCAATGTACATAGCTATGATTTAATAAAAAAAACAAAACAAACAAACAAACAAAAAAAAACAAAGAGAATGGAAAGTGACTGAAAGGTAGTAGGCAAATTTAAGGGATAAACTGATGGTTCCAGGCAAGAACAAAAGCTTATTTTTGCATACACTATTGTTGAGTACTTTAAAACACAAAGGCTTTCCCTAAGGGACTATGACTATTGACAGAAGAAGGCTAGAATAAGCATGCATGGCCTCTGTCCCCTGATCTGGTCTCCCTCAGCTACACGGAAGAAAAAAGACAGGATACAGACCAACAGCTCATACATAGTCTTCAAACTGGTGGTTTGAAGTAATTGTATAAATAATATGTTATGTTGTAAAGGGAAGAAAATAGACTGCACCAATGATATATCTGGGGCAAAATAAAATGAAAATAGGTTAAAATATGCAAATACTCTCTTATTTAAAAAACAAGACAACTAACAATCAAAAATAAATACTACAAATTTAAAAAGTAATATACAAGAAACACTGTCTGTCTCTATCTATGTCTTTATAAATCTTTTATTTCTTCTATTCTTTGGTTACATGAGTCTTTTTTTTTTTTTTTTAGTTGATAGGTTTCATGTTGTATCATCTTTTCTAACATCATTCCCACTATACTCTAATTCCTCTTATCCCTCTTATCTACTTGGATTTTCCTATCCATAGTCTATCTGATCATCTAAGATATTTCCTCTATGTCACAGATTCCTTTTCAGGCTTGGATCTATTTTTCCATGTTTTGATTTAGTATCTCTTTATTTATTTTTAAGCTATATGATATGTTTGTTTCAGTTTCACTATTCTTTAACTTTATGCATTATATATCATTTTTATATTACATTCCACAGGCCTCAAATGACCTTATATTTGTTCAATTTTTTTAATTTAACATTACGTAGAGTATGGCATTTTATTAAGAAAAATAATATTTCTTTCTGTAAAATGTAGAGAGAAAATGACAACCAAAATAGAGGAAATTTTTTTACCTTTGTACTCGCGGTCTCCCTAGAGAGAAAAATCTGTTAGGAAAAAGGAAATACAATGTCACAGGCACATAGGAAATTTGAAATATCTGTTGAAGTTATAGAGTTTGAAATATTGAGACAGAGTACAAGGTCAAGTCAAAGCATGCTGATAACATGGGTAAATGATACAGGTTGATTTCAGACTTCTCCACAATTATATTTAAGGCTAAGGAAGAGTACAGTCCTGCCTGTACAGTTTTGAGAGGTGAAAGATGTGCTTGAAAAAGTTGATATTTAACAATCTTATATTGTTAAGTATAATTTATATTTATACTTATAAATATAAGTATAGGAAAATACTCAAAACATTTAGGGCCTCAGGTAAAGTAGAGCTCTTAAAATTTTATTTTTTCAAATAAAAGTAAACGTCTTAATAAAGACACAGAATCCACATTGATTATTTTATACTAATGAGAATGATGTTTGAAGATTCCAAAAGAGGAGTTTCCATTTGTTTGTTTTAAACATGCCATTTTATTTTTCTTCAGTAAAATCCTAAGCAACATTGAGATAATATCAAAACTGCTTTCAGCCTCCTATAAAAGAGGATATTTCTAAATATTGTTGATCCCTAAACTATTAAATCTAATTTTAATAAATGAGCGGGCAAAAGTGATTTACAATATAATTGATAGGCAACCTCAGATGATAATGCTGGGAACCTGATTCAAATTGCACAGGGTTTTGAAATTTTTATCATACGTCTTGAGACAAAAATTGCAGTTTTACTATAACTTATTACTATTAATATTTAGGAAGGACTTACTGTGACATCTTATAACATTCTGGCTATCTCACTTTCAAATGGAACATACTGCTCTATTTCTACACAAATATGCATAAGAGAATCTTTGACCAGAATTTTGACAATATTATTATATAGATTTAAAAGAAACACAGGTTATTGGAATAAACAGCTATCTATATATTTTACTTAATATTCATAATTTATTAATCTAATATTTTATCCTAGGGAAAAAAAAGTAGAAATTTTTATTTGTAAGGGACATGAAGAGCCATGAAAAGAAATTTGATCAATTCTAGTAACACTTGCAAATTCCCAGCCTAGGCTTTTTTTTCTGAGCTTGATGGATAAATATCCAATCACCTACTCGAAATTTCTGCTTACTTATCCCAAAGATAACTCAAATTGAATACATCATGCCTGAGTTATTATCTTCCAAGTCTTCTCCACATCTAATTTTCAGTTTAAATAAAAAGTAACATCATTTACCCAGTTGCTCAGGCTTGGAACTTCTGAGTTATCTCACAAATCTCACAAATGTGCCTACCACACTCCATCTTTGTTGCCACAATCATGGCCCAGGTTCCTATCATTCTCAATTCATTTTTGTAGTCTTCCAAGATCCAATTGCTACTTTTCTGTCTTTGACCCAGTCTCCACAATGCAGAGAATGCCATTTCTCTACCAAAGACTAAGAAGCGATTCTCATGTCCCTAGAAAAAAAGACAATGTGTTTCAGATAACTTGCAAAACGATGCCTAAACAGCGCCTACCTACCTTTTCACAGCACTGTGTGTTACTTTGTCAATGTTATCTTCATTCTAATGCTAGGATTTTACCAGTGCTTAAATGCTCACTATTTTAGTTTTTGATCTCAGCTAAAGCTATTACCTATTTAGAATGCTCATTTATTCTGTCTAATAGCTATTCTATTCATCTTCACGTCTCAACTCAAACATTTCTTTTTCTTAGAATCTTCATAAAACGGACTCTACCTGTCTGTTGGGAACCACTCCAAAAGTGCATGGTGAGTTCTTTCCCAGTGACTTGTGGGAAGAAAGTATGAGGGAAAATAAAGGCAAAACACAAAGAGAAGGTTTGTTAAAGAGCTGGATCAGGGAACTTTCCACCTCCAAGCATGAAGATGGGTGGCCTCCCCTAGCTCTGGGCTAGCTCTGTTTTTATTACACTCATCACCGTTTTAATCATCAATCTAATGGGGGAAGGTTAAACCCTTACATCAAGTTCTTGCTGGGCTTGCATTTTCTAACCAACCATTTCTTTAACTAACTACACTAATTATACTGATTTACCTCTTACTTTTATTACCCTAAATTATTTATGATTTTAACACAAACAGAGCTTGGTGTAGGGAACACAGTCCAGGAGCAGGATGTACAAACAGACCCTACTCAGACCATGCACACAAAACTCAAGAGTGGTAATTAAGCCCCCAGGAAGACTTATGGGCAACCAAGGTGATGCTGTTGCCAATACAGAGATGATGGAAAATTGGTTTTAAGCTTATTAAATCATTTTTAATGATTTAAAATTGAAAATTGGTTTTAAGCTTATTAAATCATTTTTAGCAATGCAAGCACATCAAGATCTGACTCTTCCCTTAAGTACCCACATGTTCACCTGTACCTGCCATATATGGGTAGGTAGATATAATTGTTTTGAGTTTTCCTAGAGATGATAGAAAAAAGAAGATATTTCCTCCTTATTTTCCCAAGAGAAGTTTTCTCTCTTAACAAGGTTTAGGCACCAGCCCTGTCTCCAGTGAGTTCAGCGTCCCCTTGCTATTTTCCTAACTCCCCAAATGCACTCACTCTCCCTGAGATGGCAGCAAGCCTTGTCTCCCATTGCCCGGTGACCTCTGAGCCCAGCCGCACTGGGGAGGGGTGAAGCTATTCCAAGACAGTTTGTGGAAAAAAGTCAGGCTTTAGGGTGTTGCACTTTGTAACAGATTTTGGGTTTCTTAGTATTGTTCTTGTTGTCTGAATGTGAACCCACTTATCTCTGATCCACTTCTCTCCTCTCTCTGTTTCCTTTTGCTTAACATTTGGAATCATTTTCTTCAATTCAATTCCTAACCTACTTATAATGAACAATTGAAAATTGGTTTTAAGCTTATTAAATCATTTTTAGCAATGCAAGCACATCAAGATATGACTCTTCCCTTAAGTACCCACATGTTCACCTGTACCTGCCATATATGGGTAGGTAGGTATAATTGTTTTGAGTTTTCCTATACCTTAAAGTATTTGGTAATATGCTTAATAGTTAGACATTTTTAATCATAAGAATTTTAAAAATATTTAATCTTTACTGATGTGCAATATCTATGACAGCACAGAGTGTACTTAATTTTTATTACCACAGAATTCTTACTTCTAGCATATTATCAAAAAATGATATTTATGAGCAGCACCTGTGGCTCAGTGAGTGGGTTGCCAGCCCCATATACCTAGGATGGCGGGTACAAACCCCGCCCCAACCAAACTGCAACAAAAAACTTTCCAGGCATTGTGGCAGGCACCTGTAGTCCCAGCCCAAGAGCTAGAGGTTGCTGTGAGCTGTTATGCCACAGCACTCTACCGAGGGCGACAAACAGACTCTGTCTCTAAAAAAAAAAACAACAACCGTGAATTTACATGATTGTATAGACTTTGATTGTAAATATTTCTGCATTCCAAACTATTTTGTCTGATCAGTATATAAAAAGTTATGTATTATCTTAATTTCTAAGTCAAGGCTTTACAATCTACTGGTTCCATAACATTATTTACACAATTTGTATAATACTAAACTCACAAAATATTACATGTCTTGATTATTGTATAAACTGTTGACAAGGAAAACTATGTTTATCCTTAAAACAATAATAATACATTTAAATTTAAAACAATAAATTTATTAAAACTATAACAGTTCTATTTTTCTAATGTTAACAACAGAAATTATCAAGGAAAAAATGTGCACAGGTGGAGATAAAGGAAAGTCCTATTATATATGATCCTATCTCTTAGAAATAAACACTGTTAACACTTTGCTTTGCATATACTAATCACAGATTAAGTGTCTGTGCTTTTCAATTATGCATTTGAGTGGGAGGTGATATTTTATGACCTTCTTAAAAATTATTGTTGTTTTTCATGTTATAATGTAAGCATCTCCCTGATGGCATTTAGTACTCCTTTCTAAACTACAGATACTGATAGCTGCATGGTATATTATATGAATAAATTAAATGTAATCATTATGTAATCATTGGACATTTATCTTATTTCCACTTTTCTCTTGAATATATTAATATGTAAATCTTGTATTTTTTATGCAGTTAGGATAAGATTCTAATAATTTAATATCTGGATCAAAAACATTATTTTATCTTTTCATTGTAGTGATTAATTTATAAAAAAACTAAATTTATTCTCAATAATTTCAAAGTTATTTTACACAAATGTTGAGCATTCTTAAGAAATTTTAAACACATACAGCAATATAATTCTCTGAAAAATTATATTAGTACTTCTGTGAATAAATAAAGAAAAAAGTTAATTACCATATTATTTTAATTACAGATAAAATTTTTCTAATAATTTTAATATCTTATCTGAAAGAGCAGTATCCTTTGTGAGTAAATCTTAAATAACACACGTAAAGATGTGATGTTTAATTTTCATTCCGTGAAGATTCTGTGATTGTGACTGTTGTCTACAATGTATAAATGCATGTCTGACATACGATGGCAACGTTCCAATGATTTTTGAAATGTTTCCTACATTGCGGCAGCAATCTAAATTGTACATTTAAAATGAATATTTCCTAAAGGGGTATGTATAAAGCATGCAAATGAATGAATTTTCAAAGGAAGCAAAATGATTTCTCTTCTAATTCTTGAAATATATTTGCGGGTTTTCACTCCAGCAACTGCAGAGTCAGGCATGTGTTACTGTTTGGTGTGGTGCTGAATTTCATGGTTTGTTAATTTTGCATTTCTGTCTACAAAGTTAATAAAAGGAAAATGGGCAAGCCTTTTATACTGCAAAATTCAGAATATCCACTGGGTCATTTTTCTTTATGGAATTCATTTTACATTTCTCTTTTAAGTGAATGAGACAAGTTTCCTGCTTTCTTAAGTTATCAAAAACTATTATGGGTTACTCAAACTTTAGACCTGTTAAAAATACTAAGACCATGGCTCCACACCATTAATTTGCAGTACTGGTTTCATAGGTTCTTTTACTGTATATACAGAAAAATATAATGTAAAATTTTACATAAAACACATCCCTACACCTTCCTAGCCCACAAAGTTATTGACATAGCACTCTTTCTTCTTTTCAACACGTCTAGCATGGTAATTAATATCTGGGTGAAAATAAATCCACTGAGGACTGTAAACATTTCATCATTTACTAGACACCAAACATGTGCTGGTACTAGGCAGAAGTCCTGCAATACTGAAGAATATAAAACCAAAGTTAAAGTACTTAGTGTTTAAACAGAGTGAAACTAATGAAAATAACTCTACATATTTTTCCAAACTAGTGAACACTTGTAAGAAGTTTTATTCCAGTATACAGGAGGGAAAGAAAGCAGAATAGAAGCCCAAGAAGGTGTCCAAAGTGGTCTTTCCATAATCTGTCAACTTCTAAAACTAGACGTTGCATTGGGCTTCAGACAGGAGGAACAGAAGATGGTATTTTTATTCCAAGAATACAAGGTTATATAACAGGGAATATGTATATATCAGGGGGTGTGAACCTTATTCACCTGTTATAAGAATTGGGTTAAGGAATGGCCAGGGAGGCCAGAAGCTGCTTCTAGGAACACTTAAACTTTGCTTACAACAAATAAAATAGGCCCCTTTTAAAAGAGGTCTCTCACAGCATTTGTTCTGAATAACAGGAATCTACTGGGAGCTCCCTCGTTACCACAAGAACCAGAAATTCTGAGGGAGCCCTGCCAGACATCTCAGCAGCTACTGCAGTAAAGCAATTGCTGTAGGAGCCCTTCCCTGGAGCTGCTTTGAATATGCCTCTGGAAAACAAAGGTCAAAATACCCTTCTGGTGTCTCATAGGCAGACCCTATCCAGGAGTCAGACCAGAAAAGTAGTTTAAAGAAACTGTAGTTACTGAAAGCAGATGGTATTGATACTAAATTGATAACTGAAATCTACACAGATGCTAATGTTCCTGAACTTGGTATTTCTTGGGATTATATACACAATAACATGGTTTTATATTTTCTTAACTATGTTGTGTGAACAATGTAGAATCTTAATGAATGTAAACTAAGTGAAAAAGAGTAAAGCAATACTTAACGCCTGTCACTAATATATTCCATTAAACCCAAATAAGTTATAAACAAAGGTAATTGATTTTTTTGTTAATTTTTTTCATTTGCTCTTGATAATGAAAACCACTTTTCCATGTTCTTTTGGGGTTACTAGGTTATACGTTGAATGAGGTTTCCTATAAATGTATTTTGTATCCGTCCAATTCTCTTCCTTTTCACTGTCCTAGTCCATACTACTATCATCTCCATGGAGTACTGAATTAGCTTTCTATCTAATCTTCCTGGTACCAATTGATCCTGCCACCCTCTTAAATGTGTTCTCCACATCAAACCTAAATGTTGTATCTGGATATATCAACTATATTCTTAAGAAGATATGCATAGTATTAGAAAATTTCAGTTCAGTATAATTATAAACCTTCCTCTGAAATTGCTTTATGAGATGCAGTCTGTTGCCAAATTTCTCTGAACTTTTACTTCTACTTATTAAATAAAGTTACTATCTCAAAGGGACACATAGTAGTCAAGGTTAAAGGATATAATTACTAATACACTGCCTGACACATAGTTGTTGAATAATGGTTATATTCTTTTTTTTTCCTTTCTTTTTTTTTTTTTTAATTGTTAAATCATAGCTGTGTACATTAATGCAGTCATGGGGCACCATAGACTGGTTTTATAGACTGTTTGACACATTTTTGTCACACTGGTTAACAGGCTTCCTGGCATTTTCTTAGTTATTATGTTAAGACATTTATATTCTACGTTTACTAAGTTTCACATGTACCCTTGAAAGATGCACCGCAGGTGTAGTCCCACCAATTCCCCTCCCTCCGTCCACCTCCACCCTCCCTCCCCTCCCTTTCCCCCTTGCCCCTATTCTTAGGTTATAACTGGATTATAGCTTTCATGTGAAAGCCCTAAATTAGTTTCATAATAGGGCTGAGTACATTGGATACTTTTTCTTCCATTCTTGAGATACTTTACTAAGAAGAATATGTTTCAGCTTCATGCATGTAAACATGAAAGAGGTAAAATCTCCATGTTTCTTTAAGGCTGCATAATATTCCATTGTGTACATATAACACAATTTATTAATCCATTTGTGGATGGATGGGCACTTGAGCTTTTTCCATGACTTGGCAAGAAGGGCATATTTTTGTTGTCTAGAACATTTATAATGAGAACTTGTGTTTTGAAAATGGTATGTGAATCTTACAAACCAAATATAGGGAGGAAATTATTAAATTATCTAAAGCTTTAGATTGCCAAAGGAAGATGATTTTCTCCATTGTGTATTATTTTGGGTCGGTCACAGAACTTTTCCTTTTTAATATCAGGAGGGAAGGACTAATTGCACAGGTTTATTTTGCCCTTTTCCTTTCATGAAAATACTATACCTGAATTGTTCTTCCAAGAAATCTTAAAGGAGAAACATTGTGGAACATTCCTTCAACTTCTTGCTAAAGTGTGAACAGCTATAGGCCCTTGATCACTAAAGACTGGTCAGGCTGGTACAATGGCAATGAGAATGGGGTCTGCGGTGGGCCTAGGAAATTGATGCAAAGTGTGTCCTGAACTCTCGGCTGTTGTCCTGGACTCTGTGTCCTGAACTCTCGGCTGTTGTCATGGACTCGTCTAAAGAACCCAGCCAGGAAGGACTGTAGTTTCTTCATCTCATACGTGAACACAACTCACTTGAATCAATTTTTCCTGCATTCTTGTTATCATATATATTCTATAATAGGCTCCATTGAAAATGAACAAATACATGATGGTGTGGTTAAGTGGAATGATAGGAGAATTATAAGGTATTAAGAGAGTATCCAAAAAGGAAATGTAATCCAGAACAGGAGGGGTCAGGGGAGGCCCCTTCCAGGACAGGAGCTGGCTGTGGTGAGTCATGAATGAGGATGAGTAAGGGAAGGAGCTGGGAGGGCACTGGGAGGTCTGAGCATGGCGAGTTAGGGTCTGGGCCGCAGCTTCAGGAGGCAGAAGACAGTGAGGTGAGGAGGGGGCTGGTTCAGGAAGTACTTCTGATACTATGTTCAGGAGTTGGGACTCTTCATAAGGCCAGCGGGGATGGGAAAGGGTCCAGACTTACATTTTTGAAAGCCTGTTCTGTCCCAGGAGGCAGGGAGATTTTAAAAAGCTGGTGACAGATTGGAAGAGTGAATGACGGCGTGACTTGGCCTTGGAGATGAAGGCGCAAGTCATTCCAAAAACAAAAAAAAGCCAACCTTCATTTGTTTGGGCTTTTCTCCCAAGGAATTGCAACAATTAAAAAAGACTGGACTTAATTTTCAAGAGTAAGTGGCTTCCAAAATGTGGGTAGGAATGAAGGCACCTTTTCTAGACACCATGGGACAGTGGTGATGGTCTGGGCTGGTGATGGACACAGGAGAATTGTGGTATTTCTGTGCAGAAAAGCTGTAACATGGCCACGAAATCCTCATGGCCCCTGCTCCTGGGCTGTGGTCCCAGCCGAGGAGGCAGTGGCTGTGGAGTGAATGTCGTGGGTCCTGGAATCCATTTGTGCTCCAAGCATTGCCTCTAGGCTGAGAAAACTTATAGTTAGTCCTCAGGTAGGAAGGTTGAAATGCATGAAGTATACAATGGACAGTCTTCTAAGCGTAATGAACGCAGAGTAGTTCTCTTTGTAAAGAGTCTCATTCCAACAATGCTAAAAAAATAATTGCCATTAGGTGGAGCTCTGAGAAGTAGTTTGTCATTAAAATATCCTCATTCTTAAAGATTGAGAATCACTGCTTTGGAGGAAGGTGGCCCCATATGGTGCCTGATTGATCACCTGGGTACAGATTTGGTTTCAATCCAAACAGGTGGTTTTAAGTGGATTTCCATGAAGAACAACAGCAGGGTGGGGGCGATTCAACCGAGGTTCTAATGCCTTATTCCTTTGATTCCTTGCATCTCCCTCATTCTTACTAAGCACTGGCATTCTCTTTCCTTGCAAACTGTGCTTCTTATGCCTGGAGTATGTGATGTAACCTAACTAGGACTTCAGCTGGAGTTGCAGATATCCAGGTACAATTCCACAGCAAGCCCATAAAATCTCTTGATTTGGTGATGATATCAACAACTGTGACAAAGACAAAAACAATGTGAATAACAAGAAGCCTGACATTTATGAGACTTTTAAAAATGAGATGGTGTCATTGCCAAACCTAGCTAGTCCATTCTGCAGGGGCTGACCACAAAGATTAAGTGCAGGTGGAGTCACCTATGTGCAGAGTAGCAAGACAGGTGGGAGGAGAAAGTGAACACAGGTTTGTCACTAGGAGCACGACTTCTCAACAGGAGCTTCCCAACAGGAGCTGACTGTTAGAATCACTTGGGGAATTACTTCAGTACGATGCCCAGGCCCCACCTAGACCACACCCAATCAGAACCTCTGCAGTAGAGAGTGTGTTTGTTAAGGCTCCCAGTGTAGTCACCTTACTGGGCATTAGCATCCCATGGAGGGCTTGTTAAACACAGATTGGGGGCCCCATTCCCAGAGTATTGGATTTGTAGGCCTGGGTCTGCCTCCGAATGTGCATTTCTTACAATTTCTGTTCTGATGTTGCTGCTGTTCCAGAGAATGCACTTTGAGATTCACTGCTCTAAGGTCTCAGGGTGCTGGATGGGAGCCTACCATCCCACTCCACAGGGGCCTCACACGTTTCCTTCTATCTATTATAGAACGTGGAAGATGGGTTAAGTGTAGTAGCTTGTTTTCCTTGGATAGCCCTCGCTCCAGAAACGAGTTTACAGAAGTCACAAATGACTTGATCAATAACCCTTCATTGCATGTGTTGGCAGGTGTAACAGGATTGTCACCATTACTGCCCTCATGCACTCCGTTCATTGGAGGGGCATACATTTATTTCACATTGCTCATGTGGGATGTATAACTATATGGTTGGGCTGGCTGTCATGGGTCATGGGTTTTTCCTGTTCTTTTGGCCTTCACCTGTGTGTAAGCTGGGTGCAGGGCATGGGAATGTGGGACTGTTGACTCAGTATCATAGCTGTCCCAGTGCATATGGCTTAATAGAGCTGGGTGAGTCAGGCTGGGAGCAGTTAAGGTCTGCTCCCTGAATGGGGACAGGTAGCAGGGCATTTTCTGTGAGAAATGTCAGTAACTTCCCACTAGTACTAGGAAGGTGAGAAACAGCACGATGAGGGCTTCAGGAGAAGTGAGGTTTGAAAACCTAGGCAGATGGCGCCAGTGAAGGTATGAGGGTCTTTATTCCTAGGCTAGACATCTATCAGGACTCTGGGCTAGGACTGACACCAGTGGAATAGAGCCTCAGTCTTTTGGGCATGGTGTGCCATGCTTGGATTGAGGTGGGTGAATGGGATGGTATCTGTCTGGCACAGTGCACCCACTCAGGAAACAGTGCTGGGAGAATCCAAGATGAGGGACAAGGGCAGTCCCCAAAGGCCCTTCTCAAAGCATCCCAATGCTGACACTAAATGGCTCTCCCACAGAGTCCTCTTTGAAGCATGGTGTGGTCAGAATGAACTTTTCTAAGAATGCTAATATTTTGGTTCATTTAGCCTTTGCAAGTCAATAACATTTTTGAAGTCCATCGAACCTTGGAATGTACAGTGCCTTGAAATTCAGTGGCTTAATTAGCCTTTACAGGCTAAAATGTATTCTGATGACACATAGTTTATCTTTGCAGGGGAAAACTGAATTGGGGGGGGGGGGAGAGTAAGCCATGATTCTGTTAGAAGACTAGGCACAAGGTTGTATCATAGATCTTAGAAAGAAAACAGGCATTAATGCTCAGGGTGCTTTCATGCTGTGTCTTTTCCTCCATCTGACCCCAGATAGTGCTGGAAGCAGTTATATTTGCCTCGAATTTAGGCCATAAGGTTGCTGAATCCAGAGATTGATTTTCCTAAAATGCAGTGGAGCAGCAGTCCTTGCTTTGGGGCTTAGAAAGGAGTTGGGTATAAACAGTGAGTGTTTGGGCTACCAAGGAAGCACTACTGGGGGCTCCCTGCCTGAGACAGCAAACATGCTCATTTATTCTAGACTTGTGACTTTGAGGTTGGTACTTGGAGCATGTCCCATTACTGCAAAGGGAACGTTAGTGAGATGGACACTTCTCTGTCCACCACATTCATCTTCATTATGAAGATGAAAGCTGTTGGCCATGGGAGTGCACATGTGCCTACTGCCCACGTTCATCACCCGCCTGTCTCTGTAGAACCAGTCCTACATCCTCATCAATCCACCTGCCCCCCAAAGGAGGTGACTTGCAGGGGAGGGGAGAATCTCTGTGTTTGCTTTCCCGGTTGGGCTCTAAAGAGTTGCCTGCACTGGAAAGTGAAGTGGTGAGAGCAGAGAGAGACATGTAGTGAGATGAGTTGCCTCATTTGGGGCTCAGTGCACCTATGGCAGGGGGAAGGTGGGAAGAAGAGGAAGGAAGGGGTGCACTGGGGGGCCCAGGCATGAGCCTGTGGGTTAGGAAAGCCAGACAGGTTATTTCTAACTTTCCAGAGTCAAGGGCCCAGGATTTCAAGATGCAATTGCTTCTGTTTTCCATCATTAACAATGCACCACAGAAAATTTCCATTTAAAATAAGATTAGCCAGGACATGACCTATTTTGGTCCTACAAATACCTCCTAGTTAGTGGTGGTCAAGGAAATTCCACAGGTCCCTTTGAGAATGGAGGCCTGATGGAGATGGCAAAGGATGTTTTTAAATAAGTGGTTTAGCTCTCTTAATTTTTCCAGGTCTGTTTCACTAAGCCACGTCTCAACCTGCTCTACTTGCTTTTAAGATAAATCTACACCAAACTTCCTCTCAAATCGGAACCCTGAAAACTGATACTGGTATGTTGTTGTGTGGGAGCCTGATGAGCATCCAACAAGGGCCTGTGTGCTCCTGGCCTTGGGCGCAGATGTGAAAGAGTTAGCTGTTTCTTCCATCCAGGATGAGAAAAGAAGAATGGGAGCAGAAACAAAAATTTCAATATGGAAAGCAAGAGGGATTCGCAAGACTTTTGGAATCCAAGTGTAACTCATTTTACAAAATAGATGTCCTAAAATCCAATTAGAAACTCAGGGAACTGCAGATGAGCTCATTCAAACTGCTCTAGAAAATTTATAAGGAAAAAGAGGCAATCCTGTATCATACTTTGCTCCACCTCTGATCCTCATTCCGGAGGCAATTAGCTATCTTTAGTCCTTCACTGTTTCTCTGCCATTTACTTTTGTATTTCTAAGTGCTCTGCATATATATTTTGATTTTTGATTTTCCAGTGTTAGATATTATCCACTGACCTCTTGCTATTGAAGATAATGACTTAGCGCTCTCACCAGGCCATTTATTCTTTACTCTGCCTCTCAATAAATTTTTTAAAATCAATACCCAGCGTTTGTCTTATTGTGAACATACAGGGGCACAGCTGGTAATTCATGTCTATGCACAGACCTGTGCAAACACACATATGTGTACACACGTATACACACATGCACATACACGTTGTGTGTGTGCTATCATTTTGAGATCTCCCTCCATCATGGTTTTAGCAGTCCCCTTTGCTTATCTCTGATACGCGATCTCCATTTACTAGTTTCCATGTCTTCTTGTCTGTTGTTTAGCTTTTGGAGTGAAGTCCATCCTTGTGTAGCTTCCTGAGAAAGGGGACGTAGTAAATATGCCTTTAAAAACGTGTGCGACTGACAATGTTTTATTCTACCCTTCACGTTTGATCCATAGTTTGACTCAGTAGAATTCCGTAGTAATTTTTCCTCCTGTCCCCTTGTCCCCTCCATTGTTGCCACTGAGAAATGGTGATGTGTTTCTAATTCCAACTCCTGTTACTGACCGACTTTGCCCCTCTGGAGGTGATTAGGAGCCATGCTTTATTTCCAGCGTTCTGAAACATGAAATGATGTATC
This sequence comes from Loris lydekkerianus, assembly GCA_963574355.1. NCBI lineage: Eukaryota > Metazoa > Chordata > Mammalia > Primates > Lorisidae > Loris > Loris lydekkerianus. Next base: position 31,915 of record CAUYPK010097861.1, on the reverse strand, counting down.
TTGGAGTCTTTTTATTTCTTTGAACTATTCTTGGTGGGCCTTTTAAATCTGTAACTTAAACCCTTTGGTTCAAGGATATTTGATTTTGCTAGATAGTAGTTGATTTTCCTGGATCCATGTGCTGTTTTTGGGGTGACGTTCCCCCCTCTTCTGTTTTTCAGTTTTTTGGTTTCACTTGATGGGAGAGTTCCTCAGCTTTATTTACCAGACCTTACTGAAATTTTGTTTCTGCTCCTATACTTAAAAATTCTCAATATTTTTCATATCTCCATGTTCCTTTGAAAAATAACACCATGTTTTTGTTTCATGGTTGCAATGGTTTTTTTCTTATCACTCTGAGGATATTAATTATAGCTTTCTTTGGATGTTTTCCTCCTGTTCCCTACACCCTCTATTTTCTCCAAGTTTCTTTTTTCTGTTTGTTATTTTGATTTTTATCTCTCTTATTAGATACTTTTCTCAGATGTTTGGCTTTCTGCTCAGTTTTTTTAAATTGAGGCATATAAAATTGATGGGAAACTGCAGTAGTGAGACTTGCCCAGGTGGGCTTCATTTTGGGGGGACTGTGCGAGGACATTTCAGTGGGGAACTTCTAGCTGTTTCAATATCTGAAGGGGAATTTTTTTTTTTTTTAAATGGCTTTTGATTTTACCCAGAGAAAATTTTTCCAGTTTTCTTTCTGGAAGAATACACTTGACTGAACATTTATGGAAGCCAGTGGGAAACGGGCCTAAGAGTCTTACCATTTACCATGGATACTTTCATGGGCCCTCTGCTGTCAATCCTACGCTCTGAGCCACAGAGGAGTCCTGGCCCTGATCTACCCACCCAGTGCCCAGCCTTCCACTGGAGTAGAATGGGCACTGCCTGCCTGTGTGCACTAGGGTTAGGTGGAAGCTTGTGAGTCTCGTTATTTCCTAGGCCTTCAACCTATTGAGTCCCATCAATGCCCTCATGTTTAGAGGCATGTTGCACCTCACATTCCCGAGGCTTTCTGATATTCTTCAGAATATGTGAACTTAATTTTGGCTTCTTCCACTTCCAGCTTAGATTTTGTCTTCTTTTTTTCTGTCTGCAAGTTTATGACAATTTCTTTATACCTCTGATTTCAAAATTTTGTTGCTATCATCTTCGCTCCCTTCTCTTGGTCTTGTTAAGTATATGAACTCTCTGTTAAATTTGTTGACAGAAATGTTAGTTTTTTTTTTTTTTTTTTGAAGAAAGCATGAGTAAATACATGTGTTTGGTCTGTTGTGTTTCACAGGAACCTCTCCCAGCCATCCCTTCTACTGTGAAAATATCCCCAGAGACAGAAAAGAGTTTGTCTAAGGTTGTGTATACTTTTAGAGGAAGCCTTTTCACTGCACGGCTCTCAACTTAACCCAAGACTAGTTTAGTTCACCTCCTACATTCCTAAGATTTGCCTCAGTCATATGGTAACAATGAATGTCTTATTTGAAAAGTACTAGGGGAGCCATCACCAACATTGTCACCAACCAAATCTTTCTTGATTTCATCCATGGAACAGGATTTTATTGAGCACCTACTATATGCCAGGCACAAGGAGTCCAACAGACACCATTCTTTCCCTTGTGGAGTTTACCATCTAGTGGGGAGTATAGGTGTCTGACAAATAACCTCTCTCAGTGGAATTTCATTGACCAGCTGAGGGACCCATTCACATTATTAAACCTCTGCAACCTCAAATTCATGATCTATGGAATGGTGTTAGTAAGACATGGGGATTCAATGAATGACACATGGAAGGACTTAACACAATGAGTAAATTGGTAAACTTTGATTAAGTTTGGCTGTCATTATTTTCATTATTATGCACTATGAATGAAAAATAAATAGCATTATGAGAGATGATTGCGGTGCATGTGGCACTCACACATGTGTGTATGTCTCTCTCTCTCTCATGAGACTACCCTAGCCTGGAACTCGCTTACTGTGTATATGGCTCTACTAGTTGTGAAGCCACTTGGTCAAATGTTTTAAAAAAGGAACCATGGCATCATGGTCCCCTACAGAGAGCAATCACCCTTTGATTCAGGGGTTGTGTAAACTGTGATTTATCATGAAACTTGTTTGCTTCTATACGCATTTGGAAATTGAGCCAGTGTCTCTGGTGACCATGAGAAATTATGGAACGTCAAAAGAAGTTTAGACAACATTTTATGGGTTAGAGTAATGTGGTTATTAGAAAAAGAAAATTGAGCCTGCAGAAGAAGAAAATGGATTTGTGTGCAGATATTGTGTATAGTGCTTTACGTTAGTCAAACTTCTGGATTAAATATTATAATCCATTTGGGGGCATGAGGAGAGAAAGAATATCAATTCAGTAGGAGAAAAGGAGTTATCTGATTTCTGAGTCCACTACAATGGGGGGTCTTGAGAGAGAATGAGCCAACCAAGAATGAATAAAGAAACAAAGACCACGGAAGAGCTGGGATCTGGGGGTGGGGGAGGACTCTCCGGGCAGGGAGAGTGGGGCTGAGTGCAATGAATGAAGAAGGGAGGGAAGAAAGAGAGGAAGAGAATGCACTTCTGGACTCTGTTTTGTCTTCAAGTCAGGGAGACAGGAAGAATTTTGAATTTGTGGAAATGTCGTTGGCTTATTAAGGAAAGAATTAAGAATATGTAAACATGGAAACATCTTTGAAGTATAAAATTTAAACAAATGATCCTCTGAGAAAGGTATCTTTCTCTTCGTGTTTCCCTAGAAGGAGAAATACATAGGTCAATAAAAAATCAGAATGTAGCTCAGTGGCTAGGACACCAGCCACGTACACCAGAGCTGGCAGGTTCGAATCCAGCCTGGGCCTGCCAAACAACAATGACAACTACAACCAAAAAATAGCCAGGTATTATGGTGGACGCCCGTAGTCCCAGCTACTTGGGAGGCGGAAGCAGGAGAATCGTTTAAGCCCTAGAGCTGGAGGTTGCTGTGAGCTGTGACGCCACAGCACTCTACCCAGGGCGACAGCTTGACTCTGTCTCAAAAACAAAAAACAAACAAACAAAAAAAGAATAGAGGATCACCATTCCTCCTTGGTGGGCTGGGGCTGGTTGATTATTTTATATCTATTTTAACTGTGGCTACTATGGCTGCTCTTAATAAGCCTTTTCTGGACCACACTTTTTTTATTTTTTTGGCATAAACTTTGCCAAATATGAGTGGTGAAATTTAGGAAAGAAAGAAGCTGGGGATTTATTAGCATTCAATTCACGATAGTGGTTTCTTCTGAAAGGGAGGGAGGAGTGAGTATTGATTGGCAGGAGGCGGACAGGGAGCTTTGCAGAGATGGTTCAGCTCCCTTCCTGGCAATCTTTTCCTCCCAGAGGACATCTATTTTCTATTAATTACAGAACATGATTTGAGCTCCTTCAGGACTTCCTGGGTGGAGCACGGGTGTGCTTTCCTAAGAGAGATACCTCTTGTTTTGTTAATCTTGAATACCAGGTCTGGACCCTGGCGCCTGAACCTTAGGTTTCCCTGGTGATGCTCTGGTGCCCAGGGCTTGTCTGGGTCAGGGTTGTGAAGTCTCATGTTCCAGCTCTAGTCCTTCCCTCTCCCAGAAGCAAGGCTCGCTGTGTGCCAAGACCATGGGCTTTGGAGTCAGAAAGTCTGGGGCTCATATCCCAACCAGGCTATCTCCCAAGTTGTCATGTTGAGTAATTAGCTCTCAGATCCTGATGTGTACAATCAGGACAATAATACTGTCCTGGAAAGGTGTCATGAGAATGAGAGACAGGTGCTGCTCAGTTGTCGCTGTAAGAATCATAGTAACTTAGCTCTGATATCGGGCCTTGCTTGAGAAGCAGTAGTCATCGTGAAATTGCCACTTTCTGATAGAAATGAACGTGAATTAGCATGCAAAGTCGGTCTTGTGAGAGGGAGCTTGAGTGTAGATCACTGCTTGCAATGTGGGGTACCCACCGTGAAACTTTTATCTACAGTATATCCCTGTCCATAGCACTTTACTACATACCATTGTTTTTCCTGATGAAAAGCCCCTTTACTGCATCTCAGTTTGAGCTGTGAGAGTCAGAGTGAATTTTATAATAGGCATAGCCTGTGCTTTAAGTTAGACTGTTCCAAACATGTCCTCCGAACTGGAAAATCAATGCAGCAATTCTTTTGTTTGATGTAGTAACAGACATAGCTAGAAATATAATTTTATTCCTTTGGATGAGATAGATTAGCACAGTGTTTCTTAACTTTTTTTTTTTTTAATCTCATGGTGCATTTGAATTTATGGTTAAACTTCTGCAGCACACATAGATTATATTGATCAAATAAAGAGTAAAAAAAAAATAATATGCTTACTGTGCTTTAAATTGCTTTTGAAAATAATTTAACGATCTTTAAAAATTTTCATGGCACACCTAAAATCCTCTCATGTTGTGTGGTGGCACATCAGTTGAAAAATTCCTGGATTAGAATAGTAACAGGTCTTTAACAATAACCTTGACCTTAATGTGAAGGAGTCCTATTTTACACTTCTTTGTGTTCCCAGTGCCCAGCATGGAGATGTCCTGCCTTGAATTATTTAGCCATATTTTCAGCAAGGCATTTTCAAGGAGATTAGGTGCTGTGTCGCCTTACTTGGTCCTCACAACCACCCTATGTGTTTGGTGTAAGCTACACTTATACCTGACTAGAAAAAAGTTGAACTTTAGAAAAATGACACTGTGTCTAATTTCCCAAAGATAAAAGTTGGCTCAGAATGGAAAACACCTTCCAAGTGGTATTCTGTCTACAGTCATTTTCTTTTCTTTTATAAACAACATTTAGTAATGGAAACTTTTTCTCAAGCAAAGCTCTCAGAAGAGAGTTACCCTGGTTGAACTGAAGGAAAGGATCAGGTCCTACCTGCCAGTTTCCTTTTTGTCCCACTGGCAGCTCCTAAATTACCTTGGAAGGACCTAAGAACTGTGTGAGGCTTGGTTTTAAAACCACTACTGTCTCCTAGCACTCTGGGAGGCTGAGGTGGGAGGATGACTTGAGATCAGGAGTTTGAGACCAGCCTGAGTAAGAGTGAGATCTCCATCTCTACCAAAAATAGAAAAAATTAGCTAGGCATGATGGTACACACCTATGGATAGTCCCAGTTGCTCGGGAGGCTGAGGCAAGAGGATCATTTGACCCCAGGAATTTGAGGTTGCAGTGAGCTAGGCTGATGCCATGACACTGTACCTTGAGCGACAGACTGAGACTCTGTCTCGATAAATAAAACAAACCCCACTACTCTACACCATATTATACTTCTTAAATTAGAACCTCCTGCAGCTTAGTTACTATAGGATGAAGACAATTAAATGCTAGCTGTTATTAGAGCACAGTGATTGTATGGGAGACCTCTCCAAATCCAGTTAATAAGCACTAATATTTCCCCAATTTTCCTAATCTCAGGCTCATTTAGATTTTTACCTGTGATGTTTTTATGTAAACAGGAGGCAGAAATGGTCAGGGAAGAGTGCCTGGCTTTCAGCAGGTGCACAGTGAGTACTTAGGGGTTTCCTGCCTGTTAGCCATGGGTGAGGAAGTAATTGCCTGCCCACAGTGCAAGCCATGCTCCTGCCTCTGGGACACAGCAAAGATGTAAACTATCTGGGCCCTGCCTTTGGGACTTTACAAGCCAATTGCAGGAAGAACATGTGTGCTGAAACAATTAGACAGATCCTATAAAACAGAAAGTCATCAGGTGCTAAATGGTGGATTTCAGCTACTTGTGCTGTGAGAGTTGAGAGAAGGAAGAAATTAATAGGAGGGGTGTGGAATAACGGGGGTTACCCATGAAGCCAAGTGGTCCTTTTCCTGGATTTTGATAAAAAGAGAGAAGGACTTTCCAGGCTAAGGTAGTTCTAGAAGTACAGACATCAGGGAGGAGGTGGGAAGCACCATGAAAGAGCAGAGAGACCAAAGAGAACTGAGGGACAGGCGGGTGTGCTGGGCACTCATCTGTGGCAGTAGTACATAGAAGATGCCCCTTCACTGCAGGACCCAATCACAAGAATCAGAGCTCCTATCAGCATATTCATAATGGATGGGGGAAGAATCAAGGTGTAAGCAGTCAGACAGAGGAGCTGTTGATTGATCTATGGGCAATAGGGAGCCTTTGTAGGTTCTGTGAGGAGTCATATTTTGGAAAGATTGCTCTTCTAGCATTTGTTTAATAGATCGAGGGCATACTACCTCCTCTTGCACAATTTCCAAACTTGAGTCTTTTGATGCACGCAAGTTCACTGTGATGACCCAACGTGAGGCTGATTGTGTGAAATTCTTGGTAACTATTCAGCTAGTTAAGAGCAGTTCTAAAAAAATTGTAAATATTAATCCAAACGCTCTTATTAACAATAATTTGGTAAGTGGGTAGAGTTAATAACATGCTAACAATAAAGCATGAAGATGCCTTTCTTAGATGAACTATTAGATAATGTGATATTCTTCTAACAATATTCCTGTATTGATATTTTTGCAAACATAGAAAGTACATTCAACAGATCGTACTGTTATATCAGATGGGTACCATGTCTGATGTCCTTATTCACAGGTATTAACTTCTGTGAATAAGGAACTGAAGGATCACCTCCCTTCCCAAATTCATGTTATCACCTACAGACTGAGATTCTACATGTGAGAGAAAAACAAGACAGGTTTCCTGACTTTAAAGTGTAGAGAGGCATGGGAAATTAGACAGTGACGTTGTCTTGAAGTTAGCCAATCACTGTGTTTAAATGATAATTATGATGATATATACCATTTATTGAATGCTCAGCCTCCAATGAATGAAAATGCTTTACATTTTATAACATTGAATCTTTGAAACACTCTATTCATATGTGCATTTTTGTTACCTCCATTTTCCAAAAGGTAACTAAAGCTTGGAAATTAAGCAACTTGCTAGTGTATCACTAGGAAATGGAGGAACTGGGAGTATGCATCTACATCTTTTTGACCAAATTCTTTTTGTTTTACCATCTCATTATTCTGCTTCTCCATTGCAATGATGCAGATGGAAATAATTATTTCTGTGGCATTTTTAGTTGCCTACCTAAGGTAGATTTTGTTTAAGTAGACAATGTATCTACCAAGATAAAAAACTTATCCAGACTCTCTTGCACCTAAGGGTAGCCACGTGATAGAATTCTGGCCAATAAGGCACAAGTTCATGGTTCTTGCTGATCTTCCAGAAAAGCACAGATCTTTTTTAGTCTGATTCCTGACTTGAATGTAGATGCAATGACTTGAAGGCTAATAGTCATTTTGCAACCATCTGGGAAAAGCGAAATTATAAGATAATGAAGCAAGGATATAGAAATAAAGTAATTGGAGTCTTTGATTATTCTCTTCAGCAACTGCATGGATCTTGGCCTGTGCAATCCTAACTTCTTATTATGTGTAAAAAACAGAGTTTTGACTATTTAATCCATTTTTTTTTTTTGAGATAGGGTCTTGCTCTGTCACCCATGCTAGACTGCAGTGGTACAATCATTGTTTCCTACAACTTCAAACTTGTGGGCTCCAGTGATTCTCCTGTCTCAGTCTCCCAAGTAGCTGGGAGTACAGGTACGTGCCATAATTCTTTTGTAGAAATAGGGACTTACTATGTTGCCCAAACCGGTCTTGAGCTCTTGGCCTCAAGCAATCCTCCTGCCTTGGCCTCCTAAATGCTGGGGTTACAGGCATGAGCCACCATGTTTAGTCTATTTAATAGTGATCCTAATTAATAGTCATATTTTTATAACATTTAACATATATCAAAGTTTTTTAATTTTTCAATTTTGACACTTATTGGCTTTTTGAATTGAATAATACTTGTGTTTGGAGGCTGTTCTGTGCATGTTATATGTTTAGCAGCAACCCTGGCTTCTCCCCCCTCTGCTGTGACAACTCATACATTGCCAAATGTCCCCTGGGGAGCAAAATTCCTCCAGTTATAACCACTACCAGACATCATCTCACTTGATCTTTTCCATGGTTTTAGAGGTAGAAGTGTGTAACTAATTTGAAACATAAGTAAACTGAGATTTGAAGATTTTAAACGATAAATGAAGAATTGCGATGTCAGTAAATGGAGGACCTGGGACTAGAACCCAGGATTTTGACTTTCCATGTCAGGTTCAGTATATTTTCCATTGCACTGCTTTGGCTATTCGTTTTGGTTAAGGCCACTGATCTAATTAGTTGAGTGGACTTCTGCTTTTGATGCTGCCTGATTGTTGCCAGGAAGTATTGCGGCCCGGTAAGACATTGTCTTCAGTAAACATAAAAAAATAAGTATATATTTTTCCCCCTTGCTCATCCAAACAGAAAGATGTTTTTCAGTGTTTCAAAAGGCAATTCTCAGATCTAGGCCCCCTAAGTGTGCTGACATCCCCATCCTGGCTGCAGCTAGATTGCTTTTTCTTTATTTTTCAAAACATCAAACAAACAAAAAAACTGGAAGCAGAAGCCGAAATTTTCCCTAGATCTTTCTTTGAGACAGGGTCTCACTCTGTTACCCATGCTAGAGTGCCATGGCCTCACAGCTCACAGCAACCTCAAACTCCTGGGCTCAAGTGATTCTCTTGCCTCAGCCTTCTGAGTAGCTAGGACTACACAGGTGTGCACAAACTTGCCTGGCTAATTTTTCTATTATTGTTTTTTTTTTTCTTTTTTTTTTTTTAATAGAGACGGGGAGTCTCACTCTTGCTTAGGCTAGTCTTGAACTCCAGAGCTTATGCAATCGACCTGTTTTGGCCTCCCAGAGTGCCAGGATTACAGATGAGAGCCACTGTACTCAGCTTTCCCTAGATTTTTCTAATGATATCTCATCCCCAGTCAACCTTTGGGAAGTTTAACCAAAAGAAAGTTGAAAAAATTGCATTGCGGTGTGGTTTGCCTTGCTCCTCTTCGTTCCCCGTGAAAGCAGTCTGCAGTGCACACCAGCCGCCCACACCCAGGTCTGTCTCAGTCAAATGCCTCATCTTGCTTCTCTAGTGTTTCTCAGCTGGGATTGCCCACTGTGGTGTGATCGAACTAGTATCAGCATGAGTTCCAATTCTGGGCTTGTAAATAAAAGAACACAGATTCTCTTAGGCCATTATCAACTCCAAGAGAAGCGTTCTTCATTCTTTGGAGGGAGTATGGAGCAGGAAGTGCCTCTTGAGGGAGGCAGGTGTCTTCAAGGGAGCAGTGCTTTATCGACCCACTTCAGCCTTGACCTTTGGCTCTGTCTCAGTTTTTTTTTTTTTTTTCATGGGTTCAGACCAAAAATCAATTTATTTTTTAAGTGCATCTCTGGTGTCTTCAGAGGATCCCTGTAAAGTCTGCTAGACTTGCTAATAGCTATCGAGAGTGAATCATGTTACCTTTGCTAACTACCAGCCTCTGTCAACATTGGCCAGGCTTATTTTTGGAAGACATTGTGTTGTTTATGAATAAATTGTGAAATGTTCTTCTTGAAAAGTTGTCCAACATACCATCTTATGACACTAAATGGAAAGATGAGCACTCCCTGAAGTGAACTTTGTAAGAAGGGTAACAATTTTTTGGTGGCTTTGCTTCATTTTCCTTATTTTTGAATAGATTTTTTACTTTTTCTATTCTGTATGTTGTCTTTTTCGTTTTTGAATCAGGGTATACTTAAACTAATAATAAATCTAGGAGCCTAATTTTGTGACGCTTAAACCTATTGCATTGGTAGGGAATTATAAAATAATTCAAAAAACTCAATATAGATTTAGTTCAACCTGTTAGTAGACAGGTAAACAGACAAGATAAAAAATGCAAAACATTCATAGCTCTGACTGTGCTCTGTCAGAAGACAATCAATTGCCTGGCATCTTGGTGCTTATATATCAGTTAAATCTATTTATTGATTGATTGATTGAACAAATATTTGTTTCATGCTTACTATGTGGTAGACTTGTATCCAACAAAGGTATTTAAGAATAAATTTAAAAATGATTTTTTCCCATGAAGGAATTCAGTCTGATAGGAGAGTCAGACATAAAAATAACTAATTGTCTAACATGATAATGTAAAAGTTTAGAGTACAATTGGAATAGTAATGAAAAAAATGATAGGGAAGTGACAACTTATATTTGTATTGTGCTTTATTATAAAATTTTTATTGTGGCAATTATGATTTTGCTGGAAGAGGTTTCTGTTTCCTTTCAAATGACATGAAAATGTTGGAGGGGACATTTTCTTTCTCCCCACTAACTTCCCTGAAGGCAGATGAGAGCTCTCATCACTTGTGAGAGCTTGATCTCCTTTGGACCACATTCTCCCTGCTGTGTCCATGGTTGCTGGATTAAACAGGGAACAAAGGCCTGTCTCTGGGTTCTTACTCTATTGAGGTCTGGGTTTTAGAGGCAGGCTGATCTGGACTTCAGTGCAACTCCGAATATATTGCAGAGTTTACTCTACCAAAGGCAAATACCTGGTCTAGATCTGGGGAGGGATAGTTACAGCAAAAGTCTCCTTTTGGTCTTGGGTCCAAGAAACATTCTGCAAAGCCTCTTTACTAGGGAACCCTAGTTACTGGATGATGATTAACGAAGCTGTTCATTGATCTCCTTTGGCATTTGATATTCATCTCTCTGTTAGAACCCAGCAAGCAAGAGAGATGAGTTTTTTATCAGCATCTTTTACATTCAACAATCGCCTTCGATAATCCTAACAATTTTATGAGAAAGTTGTGGTGGGGATTCTGTTCTCATTTTACATGTGAATAAGTAGGTAGAATCGAGGCTGAGCAAGCTGACCTGAGGATGAGTTTAAGTTGTGAGCCTTAGTTTCCTCTCAGTTGGGTGGGTAAACTGCATGGTTCAGATACAACATGCTCTACAAGGGGAGGGACTGGGCTGTCCTGTTTACCATGGCATCTCCAATGTCTAGCCCAGGGCTTATCTCATTGCTTAGTAAATATTTGGTGAGCCGGTGCAAAAATAAACTCAGAGATAGGAGAGTGCTGTGAACTTGAATCAAGGGCGAAGACTTATTCTAGAAGGTGAAAGACCTTAAGAAATACCTTGAGTAGACTTTATAAGGAAAGGGGAAGAAGACACTTGGAATGGTTAACTTTAGAGAATATTTTGTTGCATAAATTGAAACCCTGAGAGAGAGAGCTGATCCATCTTATGGATTGTTGCAAAGAGCAACATGGTTTATTCAACATTTGTATCTTGTAGGAAAATGGGGGAGATAACTGAATGGGCCCTGTGAAGTTTTTTTTTTTTTTTTATTGGCCCTATAAAATCATGTTTTGCATTTGGGATTTTCCAGGTCATTGGTGAGGACAACATTTCTTGAAAGCATACTATGTAGATTATTTCTTCCTTCCCAGGGAAGCTGGTGGGTGCATGTGGGAGGAAAAAATGGCAAAATAAAGGACAAGCTTTGATGCATACACAGTCCCCCCTACAATGCATTCAAGTCATAACCGAGCAGTCACGACACTCTCCATTAATTTAATGAAATTAATTTTTCATCCACCACTTTTAATGCTACAAAGTACTTTACACTGAGAGGCAAAAGAGAAAATGAGATAATGTTTTATAGAACCAGAGAGCAGCAAGTTTCCTATCATTAGCAAGACAGAAGGATATATTAAAAATGGCACAGATTAAAAAGAAATTCAGAAATAGCAGCCAGAGAAGAAAGTGCAGAAGCAAGATGTGCCTTCTGGAATTCTTTACCCTTTATCATAAAAATAGCTCAACTTATTGGTGGGACTCAGAGAGAACCTAGCATGAATGAGCTATGAGCTGAGCACTTACCTTGTCCAGGGAATTTAGTCCAAGGCAAATATGTTCATCACTACTAGTTGCTCATTCATAAGATAGCCCAATGGAGTGTAGAGATTGTGGTATCTGGAGTCAACAAACTTAGTTTCATACTAGTTCTGCCACTCATTGGCTGTCTCCTTTGGCCACTGTGTAACTTAGTTTCTTCATCCATAAATGGGTATGAAAACCTGTCTCATGGCATTTTTTGTGTGAATTAGGTTTGCAAGTTGCTTTAGCACACTGTCCAGCACATAGTAGGTGCTCAACAAAGGTTACTTTCATCTCTACTTTTTTGGTAACAAAAGGCTGTCAGATGAGCCTGTCATGTAAGTTGGATGTTCTTTGCGGCAGCCATGTGCGTGTGCATGTGTGTTGGGGGGAGGCTGTGGGAGTGGGGAGGGAGCACCACTTGGTACAGGTCATCTACCTAACACCCTCTGTCTCCACCTTTCATGCTTGTAGAGCTCCTGTTTTGTTCTTTCCTCCCCTAAGTTTCAGGGGTCAAAATTTGGATTGGTCTAAGCCCATAATGGTCCCATTGTCTTGCTAATTACTTGTTTCCGATGGGCATTCTGACTCATTTCTAATCCCTGTAATATAAGGGAAATTTTGCTGAGAGGGAAGTTTCTTTCCTCTTCAAAAGAGATGTGCACTGAAGACACAGCTGTTTTTCTTGCACTGGGTGTTATTACAGGCACACAGGATGTGTGACACGGTAGAGTCATCTCCAGACCAGGTCTGAAACTAACTCCAAAAGAAAATGCTATAGAAGGCGATCAGGGATCTTGCTGGTGGTCACATCTGCTTAGGTAGCCACTCTGAGGTGGCTTCCCACTTGCCATCTATTACAAGAGCTAACACATCTTTTTGTTGTTTGAGCAGTGGTGATTTGGGCTGTCTATTGCTTGTAGCCAAAGGCACCCTCACTGCCAGGTAGTCAGCTGAGGATCTAGCATTTGACCCTGAGTTTAATTTCTCTAAAGCATAGAAAAGAAGATCTTTATGATTGTTTTGGTGGTGCAGCTCTATTTGAAATGGAATTAAAAAAAATAGGTTCCCATGCCAGTCTGTCCGAAGCCAGGCTCCATGGAAACATTTGGTAACCAGCACATGTCCTGTTCTCATACACAGAGAGATGTTTGATTTGGTCTAGTGGAATCATGAGCTTTTCAGCCTAGACAAGAGAAGGGGAAGCTATGAATAATTTATGGAGCACCCATTCTATGTCAGAGGCACTCAGGCTGGTCTAGAATCCAGGTTTCTTGAGGTCTTGTTTTGAATGAATTTCCTAAATTGCCTACCCTAACCAAGATTCTCTGATGCTAACAATGAGTGCATGAGAAGAGATTTGCCTATTGCATTAATTTGTTCGTTTAATAAGCATTTAGAGTGCACCTACTGTATACCTAGCACTGTTGCTAGGTTTTGAGCATGCTGTTCACTTGGTTGGGGCTGCTCCTCTGAGTGCGTCGTGGGTGGGGCTCAGACAGTTGATGGAATGGCCGGAGGAGCCAAGAGCTTGCAGGAGCAGGACTTGGCAGGAGCACAAGGTCTCTGGGGCACAGGGCCTGAGAGAAATCTGCCTGTGGGTGATGGTGACGTCTCAGGACCTTCGTGACATGCTGCCTATATTGAATGAGCACTGTGTAATTCAGGGCAGAGCGTGTGTCAAGGGCTGAGGGGACTAAAACATCTGGCTCCAGGGAGTAATCTTCTGGGTGGGTCTGCTTTATCCTGACCCTTCCAGAAAGCATTTAGATGAGGCCGTGATGCTTATATAGTCTTGTGTCTCAATTAGTGGAGAGTTTCTGGAAAATGGCGACTGCTTTTCTTCTCTCATTGTCTGTGCTGCAGGCTGTGCAGGCCTAGACACTTCCCAAGGGAAGCCCACAGGAAGACAGAGAAAAGCTGTGGTGTGCTGGTCTATGTTTAACAACCAGCTCTGGTGGGGGGGTGGGAACTCCTAATTGTCACTAATTTCAAGCCACCAATATGATGTCAACCAATTTCTACAATTTCTAAGAATTTGACAATAGGCTCTTGGAAGCCAATACAAGGAAGCTATAGTATACCCTGGCTCCAGAACAATCCTGGAGAGAGGAGTCCTGGGCCACTCGTGAAGTTGTTAGTTCCCTAACGTAACTGGAAGGGAGAAGGGTATGAAGGTCGCAGGTGATTTCTGGGGCTGGGGCCAGTATCCCCTGATCCTGGCATTAGTTTCCTCTACCTGGGAAATACAGGCTGACTTCTGGCCACCTCCCCTCCCTTTCCAATCTGCAGTTTGTTTTTCTTTTACCTCTGATTTTAAAAAAACAAACAACAAAATAAGAAATAGAACAAAAATCTTGCTTTCTGTTTAAACAAGATGTATTTTTCAGGCTTGCTATTGATTTTTCTGCTATTCCCATACTGCATCAAGTTAGAAAGAAGAGGTTGGCTTTATTTTTCCTGCTAGTAAAAAGAAACACATTATGGGCTTTTCCTCATACCGTAAACTGGTATCTTCTGAAGTGCATTCAGAAGTGAAATGTCACGCTTCAGGGTCTTGGGGCTGTCTGAGGAGGGTCTCCCTTTTCCAACAGTCTCTAATTTTCAAAGCTGCCCTTTTCCTTAATATGTTGTAGAATGTTATTTATTCAGCCTGTGACTTAGAGCTGAGATTATTATAGACTCGAGCTAGGGATTCTATTAATGAAATGAGAGCATTTAGAAATGAGAGCATTGCTGTGTTGGCTATTACATCTACTGTAGATTAGCCATAATGTTCTGAAGACCTTGTCTGATTAGAAGCTTATTTTAAATAGCAAATTTCATGTGACTAAGGAGTGCAATTATTGGTTACTAACATCAGTGGCTAGTTACAGGGCAGATAAAAAATGAACATTTTTAAAAAGCAATTAAATGGGTGGGAGGCCAATTCTGGAAATGGAAGGAGGCCAAGAAAAAAATAATGGACCAAGAGAGAATGGGATTTGAAAATTAAAAAGCAAGCTAATTTGTCATTGTTGTTCAGAAAAGTCCTCCACAGTAGAGTGATTACCTGGGCTCAACTACTGAGGGCCTAAGGCCACGCCTTACAGATGGATGTCTATTATTTTTGCCCCCTCTTCAATGTACAGGAAGCATTTGTTGGAAATCAGAAAGCCAAAGGTTAGAAGTTGCCTTGTCATTTCATTGACTCAGGAATAACCTGCTAATAACCACACTTGACTAAATGATATTAGCAAAGAACATCTTAGGAAAAAAGGTAAAATCAGATTGCTTTTTAGAATAAATAGGAAAGAGGTAGTGGGGGTGTGTGAAAAAGAAGATACAGTTGGGAAAATATTCATCTTGTGGATGTGGCAAAGAGGCCATAGCTCTATAGTCAGCTGCACCTGCTTGTGAATCTTGTCCCTGCCAAACATTAACTGTGGAACTGTGGGCAAGTTTCTTAACCTCTCTTAGCTCCAATTTCCTCATCTGCATATGGGACAGAACACATAGGGTTGGTTGTTGAGAGAATTAAATAAGAAAGGAATAGAACATATCATGCACATTCAATAAAATGTCATTTCCTTCTTGGGAGCTGAACCAATCAATTACTCTAACCCAAAATACAGTTAGAGTCGTACTGCCTACGGTGAACCGCTCTACCACAGCCTGATGGGATTCTACGGCTCACGGGCTGATGGCATCTGGGCAGACAAGGGAGACTTGGACGACATCCCACCCCTCCTAGGGAGGTTTACCTGTAAGGAGACACAAAGATACCAGAATTCCTGCCTGGGGGCAGCAGCTGGGCTGTGAGGGATTTAGAATAAAATTCACTGCAAATCCTGCTGTAACCGTCCTCATCGGGGAGAGCTAGTCTCAATCTGTAAACAGGCAGAACAGAGAGAAAGCGTAATTTATTTTAATTTCTTTACAGTTATTATATTATATTCTCAATAATTTCAATACTGACTCATTTCGTGAAAAAAAATCAGCAAATGTAAAGAAGGCCAAATATAAATGCTCATAATTCTTCTGCCCACATTATGACATTAGTGTATAATTCGCAAACATTTCATTCTTACTGAATGAGTTTCTTTCCTTAGGAATGAGTTCCACTTCTTCCCATAAACCTACATTTGTTTCAAATACATATCATGCTTCTAGTTAAGTTACTTACCACTCCCTACTCCTAGGTACTCAAGTACAATTGATTCTCCAGGGCAACTCCAGGGCTAATTCTCTGGTTTCTTATACCAGTAGATAAACTGATGTGTCTTGGTGGGGGGTATATTTTTCTGGGTCATTTTCTAATTTTCTGTTGAATATTCAGTTTACACAGTGTGGCCATAAAGTTCATGTGCAATTTAAAATTTAGCATTGCACACAAACTTTATGGAAACTGTATATACAAGTGCTTACACTTGTTTGCTCAGGATAGTTAAAATCATGGTTACTTAGCGTTTTTAATATTTTACTCGTCTGTTTCTACTTGTTTTTCTGTAATGAATATATATTTCTTTTACAAGAAAATATTACATATATAACTTTATAGACTATTGAAATCTGTTTGCAAAGTGTGTACTGTCTGAGCTAGAAATGTGAGGATAGTGTATATACAGATTATATGCACACACATACATATGGAGAGATTAGGTAGCTATATATTTATTTGTATATACGTATGCTTAAAAAAATAGAGTTGTAATTAAGTTTGCGTGTAAGTTAAAATTGCACACTATTTTAAATTGCACATGAATTTTATGGCTACCCTGTATATATATGTCTATGACTTTTGTGGACATGTATCACCAACATATTTTCATATAAAATAGATTTTACCATATTATTTTATTGGTTGCATGGTATTTTATTGTATAGCTATAATATAACCAACCCTATATTGCTGGATATTTGAATATTTTCCTTATATTTTGCTGTTAGAAACAATACTTAGTTTAATCTTTTCCTATATATCCTTCATTACTTGGCAAGTTGTATTTTATTTTATTTTCATTTTCTGTTTCTTTTTTAAGTTTCAGATTAATATGAAGGCATAGATGATTAGATTACAATGTTTGCATTTGTTAGGTAAAATCCCCGTTGTGGTTGTGTCCTGCACCCAGGAGACGTGCCATATACCCTTACATTATGCCTATTAGGTGCGAGCATACCAATCTCCCTCACTCTCCGCCCCCAACTTAAATTAAATTGAGTTTTTCTCTTATGTGGGCATGTGTTAGTTCATCTACTGGCTTCATATTAGTATTGAGTGCATTGGATACTTGCTTTTCCATTCATGTGATACTTCACTAAGAAGAATGTATTTCCACTCCATCCAGGTTAATACAAAAGATGTAAAGTCTCCATCTCTTTTTAAATAGCTGAATAATAGTGCATGATATACATATACTACAGTTTATTAATTCATTCATGGGTTGATAGACACTTAGGTTGTTTCCACATCTTTGTGAATGTAAATTGAACTGTGATAAACAATCCACTGCCGATGTTCTATGATAAAATGATTTTTTTTCTTCTTGGTAGGTGTCTAGTAATGTGGTTGTGGAATCAAATGGTAGTTCTATTTTGAGTTCTTTGAGGATTCTCCATACTTCTTTCCAAAGAGGCTGAATTAGTTTGCAGTCCAATCAACACTTTACCCAGGAGAAAGTGTTCCCTTCTTTCCACATCTGCACCAACAATTGCAGCTTTGGGACTTTGTGATGTGGGCTATTCTCACTGGGGTTAGGTGATATCTCAGGGTAGTTTTGATTTGGTTCTACTACATTATGGGTGGGGGTGGGTTCAGTTATCACCACCATCCTTCCCATACCCCAAAAGGTTCAAATTCTAAACTCCAATGCTTATGAATGTGACCCTATTTGGAATTGGGTGTTTGCAAATGGGATCAAATGAAGATGAAGTCATATTACGTTAGCATGGGCTCTAGATTCAATGATTTGTCTTCATAAGAGATTTATGGGGCTAGCCTGGGAACCTAACTACTGTTTCTAACCCTGAAACTTGGAACACATTTTACCATTAATGTAAACTTAATACTTGACTTTTACAATGAGGAAAGGATCCAACTAAAAAGGAGGACTACAGACCAATGTCACCAATGAATTTATTGATGCAAAAATACTCGATAGAATCCTAGCAAACAGATTACAGCAACACATTGAAAAAGTATACATCACAATCTAGTAGACTTTACCCTAGGAATGCTAGGATGCTTTAACATACACAAATCTGTAAATGAAATTCACCACATAAATAGAAAAAAAAAAAGGAAAAACAAAGACCCTATGATCTTTTCAGTACATACAGAAAAAGCATTTGACAACATTCAGCATCCTTTTCTAACAGAGATATAGAGGTAAGAAGATCATGTAAAGACAGAGGCAGAGGCTGAGATTATGCTTCTGCAAGCTAAGGAATCTCAAGGGCCACCAGGAACAGGAAGGGGCAAGGCAGGGTTCTCCCCTAGCATCTGTGGAGGGAGTGTGGCCATGCTGACCCCTTGATGGCAAAATTGTGGTTCCAGAACAGAAAGAGAATAAATTTCTGTTTTCCTAAGCCACATAGATTGTAGTACTTTCTTATGACAGCCTCAGGAAACTAACATATATACCTAATCATATTTTGAAACATATTTCAGCACAGAATGAATGTTATAAAGGGCTGTTAGGCTCCAAATAGAGCCCACAAAAATATTTAGTGCCTAATACAGTTGAAGTACAGCACTATCAAATTTAATGTGGTTTAATGCAGTCTTTCCAAGGCAAGTCCAACATGTATACACTTGCAGGAGGAACTCTGCCTTCCTTGGTCTCTGTTCTGCCATGTGGTGGTGCTTAAAAAGTTCCAGAGCAGGAGGGTTATACATTAACTCAGCCAGCATTCAATGACCACCTGTTACGTTGGTTTATGGTAATGACCCATGTGAGTTCAGTCCTGCATGGGGTGTACAGTTTAGGGGAGGATGGGGGAAATAGGAGTTTTGGGATGGGATGGGTGGGGTGGGCTGAGTGGGGTGCCTGGTATCAGTGGGAAGATCCTGGGGATGGAGTGGTTTGTTGTCATCAGCCATATAGAGACTCTCTTAAAAGTAAGCAGAGACACTGAGGGGGTAGATAGAGGAGAGGAAGGATGACCATGTCTGTTAAGAAAATCTAGAGAGTTGAGTTGTTGAACTTTGAGGAATTGCCTCCAGTATACACATGAGAGAAAATTCTGCTGAGAGGTCTCTTGCAGATTCCCTTGAGATTCTAGCCACCTCTGTATCATTTTTAATATTTGCTCTACTTTATTTCTTATTCATACCGGGCCAAGGAAACTGATCTGTGACTTAAATTTGATTACTATGCATCTGTAGGATTGGTAAGGTTGTGTCCTTGAATCCGTTTAATTGGCCTAATCCATTCAAGCTTAGTAACCAAATGCCAGCAAAAAATGAGTCCCAAACTAATGGCGGTGGCCTGCTTTCTGGTAGGAAGATTGATTTTATGTGGTAAATTGATGTTTTAGAGTCATCAGTTAATTTCCTTTATGTCCCTCATGTTAAGCGGCTGAGGAAACAATTTTATACTTAATGGAAAAGGATGAAACAAGATGTTGATTCTCATGGTAAATTGTTTTGAATGAGCAAATTTGGGGAGGTAATCCAGTGGCAGTGACTTTAATAATCCTATTTAACAATGCGGCAGATGTATATCTGCCTAATATCTTGAAGGGAAGGATACTGAGGTCCCAAGGCCAAGGAAAGAACGCGTGACATAGACAATTGCTATGCAGTGTTGGGAACAGGCTTAAATCTTTCTTAGGAATTGTTCACAACTGCAGCATTGGACAGTTTATCTAAAATATTAGGTTTCTCAATGTTGATGACTTCTAATGCTGACTTAATTATTTTTATTGTAAATTACTTAAACACGTGCAAATGTAAAATTTTGTATAAGCCCTTGAATAACTCCTAGACAACTATAAAATCTTTTTGCATTTACACATTGTAGTATTACACTTAAATTGAACTGTTTTTCAGTTTGTAGCTTTATTTGTATTTAGTATGTTTGACAATGTTTAGCTAAAGCAGAATCTTCACTCTGAATGTGAATTTGGCTCTGTTGAGTTTTCCATGCCTTTGCCACAGTGTCCCTGTGTTCTCTTCACATCATATCACACGTTTTATTCACTTATCAGTCTTTTTTAATCTTTGGTTTTTAAGTTACCATTTGAGCAATATTTTTCAGCAGCTATGTGCTTTCTGTTACGCTCATTCACACACTGCTTCACAACGGGGACACCTTCTGAGATATGCATTGGCAGGTGACTTCGTCATTGTGCAAATGTCATAGAGTGAACTTACAGAAACCTAGAAGGTATAGGCTACTACACACCTGTACTATATAGTCAAGCCTATTGATCCTAAGGTGAAAATACATATGACATGTTATTGTACTGAATATTGTAGACATTTGTAGCATAATGGTAAGCATTTGTGTATCTAAACATAACTAAATGTAGGAGGTATAAGGATTTCAAGTTCTTGTAGAAAAGCTTTATTGTACTGGTGGTTCTTGAAATCAAGACCTTTATACATGCAGGTGATATGATCTAGCGGCAGCTCGGCTTAGAGATCTGCTACGAGCATAGGGTGATGGTACAGGAAGGGTGAAAGATTGGCAAGGTTGGAAGGAGGGAGTGTGGTTGAGCTAGAAAGGAAGGACACCACATCATGCACTTTGTGTGCCCTTGCCCTCTAAAATATACATCATACTGTGAAAATGACTTTGACTCTGCCATTGCGACTGATTGTCCAGTATAATGTAACTGTAATGGACAGAAAGGCTTCTAGGTCAAGGTAAATAAGAGATGGCCCAGGTCTAAGTCCTTGTTCTACTGTTCACAGCTGAGGGACAGTGGGAATAGTTCTGGAAACACAGGTTAGGCTTCTAGGACCAGAGTGCCCAAACTCAGTAGCTCAAATAAGATGGATGTCATATTTAATAATCATCCCTTGAATAACAGTCTAGGTGCAAAATCCAGGGCTGGAATGGGGGCTTGAGGCTTCTTCTCTCTTGTTCCTTTCTCAACCCTGACTTCATCTGCGTGGTCAAAGACAACAGCCACTGTGTTCACATTTCAGCCATAGGCAGTGGGGAAGAGGAGGGAAAGGGTACACTTCCTTTATTTTGTGACCTGGAGATCACATCATCAGCCATGCCATCGTCGAGATTTTGCTCACATGGTCATGAATGTTGTAAGGGAAGTCAAGAGAAGAAGAAAACAAACATCTGAGTGTGTGTTGGGTGGGAGGATGTGAGGACAACTGGTAGTCTGTACCCCAACTTCCTAAATCTTAGTGTCCCCATTGTTCAAATAAGGATAATGCTGGTCTCCTTCACAGGGTGGTGGATGTGAGTATCACACTGGCGTTTCCATGGGAAGTTCTTGGTAGAGCACCTACCATTAATAGCAAGTGCTAAGGAAGATGAGCTGTTGGCCACAGGCATGGGCAGCTTTATCCATCAGTGAAGTGTCACCCATGGCATCAGCTTCCTGTCACATCAGATGATGTAGAGCACTCTAACATCCAAATTCTGATTGTAGTAACTGCGATGATTAGCAGGAATGCCACTCTGAGGCCATGCTGTGTAGAGTGCTTTCTGCTTGATCCCAAGTCTGTGCAGGCAGCATGGCTTCTAGAGGTAGATCACATGGGTTAGATTCAGGCTCCTGCCCCTTAATGCTGCACCAGTGGAGGCAGGTTACCTCACCTCTCTGTCATACCTTCATCCTCTCATTTATAAGATGAAGAGAAGAGCAGCATCCACCTGATAGGATCATTAAATGGATGATTATTTGTGAAGTGCTTATAACAGCATGGAGCACCTTGAAATTGCTATATAAGGTAGTGAATATTAACTATTCACTGCAACTATTACAGGTGCACTGTCTAGTCCTGACATTGCATATCTTCTCCTCTGCCAGGTCCCTCAGGAAAGGGGCTTGATTCATTGCTTACTCCCTAGGATGGAAGTAAGGGAGGGAATTTGTCTTTCTGTTTGTGGATGCCTAGGCTCTGGGGAGCAATATACCTGACCCTTCTTATGCACTTAACAAATAACTGGGTTCTGAAGGTTCGATATTCCTAAGGGAAATAACATGTGTCAAAACTGACCTGACATCCTACTTTCTGTTCGTATCACCTGCTGGTAAGGAGATAGTACGCCAACACAAGGGACCAGCCATAATCTCCCGGAAAAGTTCAGGATAGCAAACTCTGGCATGGAACAATGGAAAGAATAATGAGGCTGGGGTTGCAAAGCCTGGGTTCAAGACTTGGTTCTGCCCATAGCTACCTGCAGGACTTTGGGAGTGTGGGAGATATATCATTGACTTAGTTTCCCAATCTGTAAAATGGGAATAACATTTACCTTCTTGTGCACTTTGAGAAGGTACATCAATTCATTAAAAATACAGGATGTGTCTTACATGCCTGACATGGTGAGTACAATATGCCCATCTTCATGAAGGAGCTTGCTAATTGTGGATGATTACATGGGAGGAAATACGACCCATCACAGGAAGGACCTTGGTTCATATGAGCATGCCCTTGAAAGCACAGAGGTCTTGAGTTGGGCATTTTATGCTGGAACATTGATTATAATAACCAGTAACTTGTATCTGAAGAGAAGAAAGCTGCTTTTTGTGATGTGAAATCATTTTGATCTTTAGGTGCAGCATTTGCTTCCAATTGAGATGTTTTTTTCCAACACAGGAAGATTCTGTGTGCTATTCTGAGAAGCCTGGCAGACCATTTTTGAAGTGATTGTAATGTAATTTGCTGCATACATCAGAGCATGGGTAGCCGTGTGCTCCGTGTTCAGCAGGCAGATTTGATTTCAAACTCTGGAGGCAAATAAAGAAACACTAAGGAACAAATATTAAAAATCTGAACAAATGTGGAAATTAAAAAAGGGGGATGGGGCGGGATAAAGGATGGGGCAGAGAAGATAAGCCAGTGGCTTGCTTTCAGCACCCTTGTTTCCTCCTTCTAATGAGCTTGGCCTTTCCCTGAGTATTGTTTTGGTGAGATTTGCCTCACCTTGGGGAAGCAGAGCCAGAAACTTTCCTTGATAATGTGCAGGATAAAGAAATCTCCCTCCTTACAAATGGGGGGAGGAACAGCAGAGACTTTGATATCTTTACAATCAATTCAGCAAGACCGTTCATGGGTCAGGGTGATAAAGAACAAGAGCACTGCGAAGCTTAAATCCTGCAGGCAGGGAGCCTCAGGCACAGAGAACTTTTTTTGCAAGACATAATTTGGGTCCCATGATCTGACTAAATGCTTTGGGCCCAGGCTCACCTCCAAAAGGCGTCTCCATTGCTGTTGCTGCCCACACAAGGCTTCCTGGGCTCACTGCTGGTCCACAGTGCTTCTCTGTTTGCCAAAGGGCTACAAACCAGTCCCCATTTAATCCATGCTAAATAGGGGTGACTCTCACGAAAGTGACCTCTGATTTTATCCAAACATTAAAATAATGGCCCTTTGGAACTCTTATGGTGGAAATCCTTATGATGTCAGTTCCAGCGTGGCTAGACAGGTATTTTGGTGTCTGGGCAGGCTCAGGATGGGGAGGGAGCAATACTTTGGTGAAAGCACAGCTTTGCGCCATGTCTAAAGCTACAGTGAGCAGCTAGCTGATGATTTCATCCATCAGTGGGACAAGCACTACGGCAAAGAAACTGCTGACAATCATGAGAAATGAAGACATAGCACTAGATCTGAGAAGAGGGAGAAAGCTCCAGGCATCCGGAGACAGGGGACGAGGCACACTGTCAGTGGGACGTGTGGAATTTGTTCAGACAGTTTTGTTGAGATGATATGTCTTTCCAGTCTTATGTAAAGAATAGACGTTCATTCATTCATGCAAAAGGCCTTTACTGAGTACCTCCTAGGGCCAAGAACTAGGAATTCAAAGATGAATCTTGGACATAGTCCTTGCTATGAAAAACGCTAGCTAGACGGGAGACAGACATGCAAGTACATGTTTGCCATAAAATAATTGGTCTAATGGGGTTTGTGCAACAGAGAAGAAGTCTCCTTGGGAAAATGAGAGAGGAGTTTAGAAAAAGCCTCCTAGAGGAGATGGCTCCTGCTTTCTCTCTGTAATGAACATAATTGTGCCATCCTAACGAATTGATAGGAATGACCCTCCCCCGCCCCCCACACACATTAATTTAATTCTACCTGTAAATTCCAGAGACTACAGGTGGCAGAGTCTCTTCTTGGTTTTAGAATCCTGCTAACCCTGGTTGCAAAAATCTTAAGAAATGCTTCTAATGATGAGAGTTGCGTGACCTAGATGGGAAGGACTTATTCATTCTGAGAAAAATGAGGAAGCCACGCTTCCTTCCCGAGGAAAGTTTGGAAGATGGAACAGATGAGATGAAAAGGATTGAAGACAGTAGAAATATAAAATATTTAATAAGCTTATAAAGAAAAAGAGTAGAAAGAGCCATTGTTAGAGAAGGCGGTGGAAATTTTAAATGGCAGTTTTGTTGCTTGGGCCACTTCCAACTGCTGCATCTGATCTCAGTGGTGGATTCTGCATGTTTTTCCTAGTGTGACCCAGGAGGTCCAGCTTTCAGTTTGCAATCACCTGAGCCCTGGTCTCAACCTCTGTAACTGAGTTATATGGGCCCAGAGGACAGATTGAATCAGAGGATGGTACCTCTGCGATTGCCTGGGAAGAGGGTGCCGCAGCCTTGAGGAGATGGCCACTTGGGGCAGAGACAGGTGGCAGTGTGGGGAGTAGCAGGATGCAACAGTGAAAAGCCAGGGCTCCCTGACACCTCCCTTTTCCAGAGAAGAAACACACTCAATGGGTGAAACTGAAAATATGGGAGATAAGACAGGCTTGGGGCATCTCTGTCCCTCACAGTTGCCTAACAAACCTGCAGTGAGGGGACTTTTGGGAGAAGCCTCTTTGTAGGGCTGTTGTGGGCATGACTGAGTTAATATATAAAAAGCACTTCAGACAATACCTGCCAGGCCTATAGAAAGTGCTGCTACATGTTGGCTGTTCGTTAGGGGTTGAGGGATTTCGCATATATCTGAAGAAGGCAAAGCTTTAAGAAATTCCAAAGTATATGTATTTTAAACACAAAATTCAGCGCTAAAAAGAAAAGATATGTCTTTGCATTCATACTTGCATGCACGTATGCTAAAAATATTTGATAAAAGAGGCATTGGCTGTCTCCTTTATGTGAGAGCTTTCTAGACAAATTAATAAGTAGCTGTAATCATAAAAGACGTACATCCTCCCACCTGGAGGCAAAGAAGTCTTGGCTTTCAGTACTAGGATGTCAAATCTGGGATGCCCCTCAGGAGTCTCCTACCAAGCCTGGCTTTTCCAGATGAGAAAACATACCCAAAAAGTGAGGCTTGCCCAAGATGCCTAGTCAGAAAGAGGCAGAGGCAGATTATAGATGCCAGTAGCTTGGGGTGACTTGGGAAGAAGAGGACTGTGGGTTCAATTCCAGCTCTTCTGACAATAGGCAAGGGATATTGGCCCTTATAGGCCAGGACAAGCATTGGGCAAGCACATATTAACTCTGGATGTAGACTATAAAGATGAACTTGAACTTGAGAAGTAGACATGAACATGTGCTCCTGTCTGCCTTTGCCCT
Organism: Loris lydekkerianus; assembly: GCA_963574355.1. NCBI lineage: Eukaryota > Metazoa > Chordata > Mammalia > Primates > Lorisidae > Loris > Loris lydekkerianus. The sequence goes on along the minus strand of CAUYPK010097861.1, from coordinate 6,454 downwards.
GGATGTCATCTCTGCTGACCAGGTATCCAGTGCTCAGCCCGGTACCTTTCGTCAGAGTGATCCATCTACAGTAACTCTGGCTGTTCTGGAACTCAGTCAGGGACACCTGGCTCGTGTTGTGTGTGTGTGAGTGAGAGAAAGAGAGAGAGAAAAGAGAAAGAGAGAGAGAATGAGCACATTCCTATGTACAAGTAGTAATGCCCCTACATCTCAATTGGTTTTGGAATGGACTCGGAAGGAAATTTTGGGAACCATGTGAACTGTTCTCATTATTCCACTTCTTACTGACTTTCTACTGCCTGATATTACCTCCATGTCAAGCTAAAACAAACAAAGAACAACAACAACAACAACAAAAAAAAACCCACAGAAAAAGAACAACAACCCCCCCCCCGAAGTCTGATAAAACCATATTCTTAAACAAATTTTATACAGTGTATCCCCAAAGACTTAATGTTTACTTAAAATTGCACTGGCTTTTAGAGACACCCTGAAAGTAAAAGGATTAAAAACCTGCAACCCATATAATTGAGGCCGTGAGTGGGTGGTCTGGGTGAGTCAAAGAGACCTGGGTAAGTCAGACAGGCCTGGGGGTCTGCTCCCCAGGAAGGACAGAGGCTGTGGAGGAGGTGTCTGTGCAGCAGTCTAGGCATGAGGGAGCATTTGGCAGATAGCTGTGCAATAACGTTATTACACTCAGAGGTGCTCAGCTCCAGAGGGCATTGTTATGGGAATTGACCGGGATTCAGGGCCATGCTAGGTGGTGGCAAAGTGTTATTTTAAAAGCTGACAGCAAAGTGAATAAAGAATAAAGAAATCCACATAAAAAATGAGGCTGGGGAGTCACAGACAGCAACTGGTGGTGCTGTTTGGATTCTCATGCTCAAGGAAGTGAAGTTCAAGCTAAGTTCAAGTTGATCATTGAGGGTCAAGAAGCTGCAGTTGATGTCTGGGTTGCATAAATAATTCAAATATTTGCTCTCTAGGAATCTAAGTCCTGAGAGCTTATGGGGTCATCCCCTACTTTAATATTTAAAAACAAATTTTAAAAAGCTGGTGCTCCCAGTGTCACATACAGGGGGAATCCAGTTCCTGTCTTAATATTTTCTTGAATTCCTGGAGGCTGACATTGTCTTTCTTACCTCTTTCTCCAATTTACTGTCCTCACATTCACCCAAACATGCAACAAATTCCTCTTAAGAATTTTCCTAACGCATCCCCAACTGAAGACAGCGGATGTAGCAGACATGTATGGAGGAGGAGTCATGGTAGCCCTGATGGACAGCTAGAGCCATTTGTGGGCCCCTGCATTGCCCTGGGGCTTTTTCATGTCGAGAGCGTTTTGCTGGCCATCCCCCTTCCCCAGGCTCTGGCTTCTCACCCTGGTCTCAGGTCCTCCTTTTTTCACGAGTTGTCTATTGATTTCTACCTATCCCTGGACATCCCTCCTCCCTTCTTTTGGAACAGTGTTTTCAACCTCACTGCACAGTTGAATGTATAGTTAAACTTCCGCAGAACACTTAAATTATATTGATCCCTGAAGAGTAAAAAAAGAATATACTGACTGTGCTTTGAACTTCTTGGAAAATAACTTAATGATCTTTAAATATTTTCCTGACATACCTAAGATTCTCTCACGACACGCCAGTGGGCCGCAGCATGCTAACTGAAAATCACTGTGATCTGGAATGTTACATAAAATTTATTTTTCCTCTGCTGATCTACTCATTTTTGTTTCTCCTCTATCTTCCATATCATGCCTACAACCTGTCTTTTCACAAGCGGAAGAGCCATTCAAGATGTTTTCCTAAATAACAATGTTTTTCTAAAGAGGAACTTTGCTGTCAGCTTTTAAAATAACACGGAGCCACCCCTACTCCATTGAAACATACTGATTTCTTAATTTAAGGAGGAGGAGAGGGGGAAGGAATGAATATTTCCTGAGAACTTATTAAAATCAGACCACGCGGTAGTGCTTTTTACGCATCATTTTATTTCATCCTCGGCAGAGTCCTGTGGAGTGGGGGCCAGCACCCTAGTTACAGAGGAGGAGAGTGAGATGCAGGATCCTCGGGTCACACGGCTGATGGGCGGCAGGACTCAGCTCAAGCCAGTGCCTTTTTACCCAGAGCCTTTGCTTTTTCCATCATTCATCTCACCTTGGGGGAGAAGGGACAATGCTGGAGACCACACCTGGGGCGCTGTCCTACTAGCCTTCCTGGATCATTGCTTCCCCGTCAAGCCAGGCTCTCCTGCTAGCTCCCGGGCAGCCCAATAGGCCATTCACCACTCTGAACGGAGACAACCAATTCATTTTGTCAAATATCTTCTGATTTTCTAAGCGTGGTATTAGTGTGCTCGGTGCCTTACATTCGGCCTTCCTCCTCTCCTCCCGCCCTTTGCTGTCCTGTTCTGTGCCCACTATGGCTTACCTGGACACGCCACATGAGTGGGTTTCTGTATCCTCTGCCTTCCAGAGGGTTCTGCTGAAAGAGAGGACAGAAGAATATGGGGGAAGGGGAAGATGAAGTCAGGCTGGCTGCCTCTCCTTCTGAAATTCACTGTGAAACAGAGGAAACTCTGGTGTCCTGTGCTCTCTGGGGACCTCTCTTTCTTTCTTTGCCCCTTCCGCAGACCTGGGTTCTATCAACCCCAGCTACAGTCTGACTCCTAGTCCTCACTCTTTCCTGTTCTAACTCGAGCACTGAGCCCTGCTCCCAGCTCTCCTGGAATGGAGTTCGTGACCTCCTTTCCCTGGAGTCTCCTGCCCAGCCCACTCTGCACTTCTGCACCCTGGGATAGGCATGTGGTTAAGAACTTCAGCTTTGAGCTAGAGAGATGTGGGTTCAAACTGCTGCCTAGCCTCAGTCGTGTGACCTCAGGCAAGTTACTTAGACAGTTTGCTTTAGGTTTTTCTTTTTTGAAAAGGGACCCCTGAGAGTATCCATCTCAGAGCCTCACTGTGAGGGCTCAGTGACATGAGGCTGGTAAAGGCTCAGGGTTGGTACACAGTGAAGGTTCCTAAGTGGGAGCCATAGGTGTGTGTGCTCACTCTGCTTTACACCTCCAGGCACTCAGGGTCTCCACCATCTAGAAAGTAGCCTGAGCCCACCTTCTGAGCCCCATTTGCTGTGCTGCAATGGTGGGGCCCGTACTGTTCCCCAGGCAGCAGCCCTGGTACTTAACCTGGAGCGGCCATCTCTACTAAGAGAGCCCGAGTGCCCTCCAGGCCGTGTTCAACCATTTCCCTGCAAATGCTCCTGGGACTCCCCTCCCTGCCCTGTCCCATGGAGAGTGAGCTGTCCCCACCTTCTCTCCCTTTAGCTTCTTGGACATTTGAATGCAACACATCTCTGGCTACTTCTAGGATTGTTCATTTACTCTGTTTTAAAAATGAAGAAAGCTTCTTGAAGATGGGAGCTTTACGTTTATGTCCCCTGTGTCATGAGTGGTGCCTAGAATGAATAATAATTAAAAAAATGGCCTGGGAGGAGAGGAGTGGATCTGCTCCCATGGTGCATAGCCCAGTTGGGGCTTCACTTAATCCTCCCTAATTAAGGCCCATTTCCTGCTTCTCCCCCATCTGGTCTTTGTCCACTTTTCACTCACCCTGAGATGGGTGTCGAGTCTTCCATGCCAAGGCGTGGTACACAGCACAAGGACTCCTGTTAGCTACTTAAAGTGGCCCCTTTCCTAGTGGCCTCTAATACAGAGCATTCAGACCCCAGGGAGACACACGGCAACCCTCTGGCACTCCATTTACTGATTTTATTTTTTTTTCTCCATTTCCATTTCGTGATGTATGCCTTATGTATATAACACACTAGAACAATGGCTTACATGTATAATTTATAAATAAATATGCATCTATTGCATGTTTAAAATTGTTTCATCTGTAGGATGCTAGCTCAACTAAGTTTAGAGCCCAGGGATCCTCCCCATATGCTGCTAAGAGCTGAGAGGAGCGGCTGCAAACATATCACTCTCTGGTTCAAACACTTGACTTTGCTGCAGTGTGCAGCGGACACATCCAGGTTCTGCGGGTAAAACACTTGACTGGTGCTGTGGTGTGCTGCGGATACATCCAGGCTCTCTGGTTAAAACACTAGACTGGTCCTGTGGTGTGCAGCGGACACATCCAGGCTCTCTGGTTAAAACACTTGACTGGTGCTCTGGTGTGCAGTGGATACATCCAGGCTCTTTGGTTAAAACACTTGACTGGTGCTGTGGTGTGCAGTGGATACATCCAAGCTCTCTGGTTAAAACACTTGACTTTGCTACAGTGTGCAGTGGATACATCCAGGCTATCTGGTTAAAACACTTGACTGGTGCTGTGGTGTGCAGTGGATACATCCAGGCTCTCTGGTTAAAACACTTGACTGGTGCTGTGGTGTGCAGGGGACACATCCAGGCTCTGCGGTTAAAACACTTGACTGGTGCTATGGTGTACAGTGGACACATCCAGGCTCTCTGGTTAAAACACTTGACTGGTGCTGTGGTGTGCAGTGGACACATCCAGGCTCTCTGGTTAAAACACTTGACTGGTGCTGTGGTGTGCAGCGGACACATCCAGGCTCTGAGGTTAAAACACTTGACTGGTGCTATGGTGTGCAGCGGATACATCCAGGCTCTGCTGTTAAAACACTTGACTGGTGCTGTGGTGTGCAACGGATACATCCAGGCTCTGCAGTTTAAACACTTGACTGGTGCTGTGGTGTGCAGTGGACACATCCAGGTTCTCTGGTTAAAACACTTGACTGGTGCTGTGGTGTGCAACGGACACATCCAGGCTCTCTGGTTAAAACACTTGACTGGTGCTGTGGTGTGCAGTGGATACATCCAGGCTCGCTGGCTAAAACACTTGACTGGTGTTGTGGTGTGCAGTAGATACATCCAGGCTCTCTGGTTAAACACTTGACTGGTGGTGTGCTGTGCAGCGGACACATCCAGGCTCTGCGGTTAAAACACTTGACAGGTGCTGTGGTGTGCAGTGGATACATCCAGGCTCTCTGGTAAAACACTTGACTGGTGCTGTGGTGTGCAGTGGATACATCCAGGCTCTCTGGTTAAAACACTTGACTGGTGCTGTGGTGTGCAGTGGATACATCCAGGCTCTCTGGTTAAAACACCTGACTGGTGGTATGGTGTGCAGTGGATACATCCAGGCTCTGCGGTTAAAACACTTGACTGGTGCTGTCGTGCAGTGGATATATTCAGGCTCTGCTGTTAAAACACTTGACTGGTGTTGTGGTGTGCAGTGGACACATCCAGGCTCTCTGGTTAAAACACTTGACTGGTGCTGTGGTGTGTAGCGGATATATCCAGGCTCTGCGGTTAAAACACTTGACTGGTGGTGTGGTGTGCAGTGGATACATCCAGGCTCTCTGGTTAAAACACTTGAGTGGTTGCTGTGGTGTGCAGCGGACACATCCAAGCTCTGCGGTTAAAACACTTGACTGGTGCTGTGGTGTACAGTGGATACATCCAGGCTCTCTGGTTAAAACACTTGACTGGTGCTGTGGTGTGTAGCAGATACATCTAGGCTCTCTGGCTCAAATACTTGACTTTGCTGCAGTGTGCAGTGGATACATCCTGTCTCTGCTTCTCAATGTCCTCTCAGGGCCCTCTATGATCTTGCTCAATCAACTTATCTTATTTTATTTTATTTATTTTATTTTTTTTAATTATTTAATTATAGCTTTGTACATTAACGTGTTCGTAGGGCACCATACACTCGTTTTGTAGACTGTTTGACATAATTTCGTCACCCTGGTTAATGTAGACTTCCTGGCATTTTCTTAGTTAGTGTGTTAAGACATTTATAGTCTACATTTACTAAGTTTCACATGTACCCTTGTAAGATGCACTGCAGGTGTAATCCCACCAATCACCCTCCCTCTGCCCATCCTCCTTCTTCCCCTCCATCTCCCTCCTCCTCATATTCCTAGGTTGTAACTGGGTTATAGCTTTCATGTGAAAGCCATAAATTAGTTTCATAGTAGGGATGAGTACATTGGATACTTTTTCTTTCATTGTTGAGATACTTTTCTAAGAAGACCATGTTCCAGCTCCATCCATGTAAACATGAAAGAGGTAAAGTCTCCATCTTTCTTTAAGGCTGCCTAGTATTCCATGGTTTACATATACCACAATTTATTAATCCATTCGTGGATTGATGGGTACTTGGGCTTTTTCCATGACTTAATAATTATAAATTGGGCTGCAATAAACATTCTGGTACAAATATCTTTGTTGGGATGTGATTACTGGTATTCTGGGTATGTGTCTAATAGAGGAATTATAGGATTGAATGGCAGATCTATTTTTAGATCTCTAAGTGTTCTCCAAATATCTTTTCAAAAGGAATTTAAATCCTCTTTCTAGCCTCACCTATATGTACTCAATGCTTTCCCAACCATATGCCTTTCTTTCTTTTATTTTTTTATTTTTCATG
>CAUYPK010097856.1:0-34880 GCA_963574355.1 Loris lydekkerianus | reverse complement strand
GGGAACTTAAAGAGCAAGAGGAAGTGAAAGGAAAATTAGGGCAAGGAAACAGATAAAAGAAATCACTCATGAGGAAGAATCAGCAGAAAACTCCAGGCAACATGAAGAACCAGTCCAGAGCAACCCCTCCAAGGGACCATGAGGTATCTACTACAGAGGAGTCCACCTATAAAGAAATGTTAGGAATGACAGAAAGGGAATTTAGAATACACATGATGAATATTGTCTGGGCAACAGGTGGTCTTCTGGGGTATGAGATGTTAATCACAATGCTGATACGACTGGAGGCCTCCACTGATTTCTCAAACCCCACAGGGTTGACACCCTAAATCTCTCTTCAGCCCTCTTAAAACATACTTTAAACTTCTAAACTTGCTAAGCAGAAGCTTTCCCAGGAAAGTGCTTGTCGCTGGAATCACTGCTGAAGTGGCTATCAACTTAACCAGTGTGCCAAAACCAGTCTCACTCTGCCCCTGAGGGTTAGGGCTATAAGACTACTCAGTCCCTGCCTTTAGGCTGCTCAGTCACTAGGTTACTAGCTTCTACCAATCCTTGCTCTGCAACCCTGAGGGCGGACCTTGCTGGGGTAGTTCTCTCTCAGTGGCTCCCTACCGCCCACAGCCAAGCACTATTAGCTCCGTCCAGCTCAGCGGCTCAGTCTGGGGCCCTAGACAATGCCCAAAGTTCTCCACACTCCTGCTCAAGCTCTCCCCAAGGCAGTTCAACTGAGTTCCAAGTCCAGAAACACCAAAACAGTTCACAGGTAAGGCCTTTCCTGTTTGCAGTCTCGCTGCTACTGTACTTACAGCTGTTGGCGGGATTAGACCAATTTTACACGTGATCACTTGCCAGTTTTCCACTGTTTTTGTCCTCCTCTTGGGGTCCAGAAGTCTCTTGCTGATTCCCTATGTCCTCAAAGGGATGATTATAGGCAGATCCCACCAGTCAGGGATGCATGGAGTCTTATCTCCCCAGATTCATGGTGCCCAGGTGCAAGGAAGCTGTTACTTGGCCGCCATCTTGCTCTCCCTCCATTCTGTGGGATCAAAAGTCTTAACTGTCAGTTAACTTCACTGTATCAGTGTTTCCATCCCATGTGATTTTTCGTATTGTATGTAAGAAATCAGTGTCTAACTAACTCAAGATCACAAAGATTTACTCCTGTGTTTTCTCTGAAGCTCTATATACATTTATCTCTTATGTTAGATCTTTGCTCCCTTTTGAATTACCTTTATGTATGTGTAAGGTAGACCTTCACTGTTTTTGCTTGTGAACATGGTTCCTGCACTGCTTGTTGAAGAGATTGTTTTTCTTGCCATTGATTTGCCTTGGCACCTTTGTTGAAAGTCAGCTAACTGTGAATTAAGGTCTCATTTTCAGACTCCCAGTTCTGTGCCATAGATGTATATATTTTTCCTTAATGCCAGTATCACACTGTTTTGATTACTGTAGCTTTGAAATAAGTTTTAAAATCAGGACGTTTAAGTCCTTCAATTTTGTTCTCATTTTTTTATCCTGGGTTCTTTGCATTTCCATAAAAATTTTAGAATGAGCTTATCAGTTTTTACATCAACAACAACCATAGCAAAATCCAGCTGATTTGATAGAAATTGTGTTAAATTTCTTCACCAACTTGGGGTATATTACTATCTTAACAATAGTAAACTTTCCAGTTCTTGAACCTGGAATGTCCATCTTTATTTTTTCTTTGTATTCAGTATACATGTTCTGCTTTTACTTTGTAAAATTTATCATATGAAGTATTTTATTCTTCTTCATGATATTATAAATGGAATTGTAAACTTAATTTTATTTTGTGATTGGTCATCCTAGAGTGTAGAAGAAATACAGTTGATGTTTGTATATTGATCTTATATCACACAACCTTGATAAACTCATTTATTATTTCTATTCTATTCTCCTCTACTGGATTTTTTTTTATTGATAAAGGGCATCTGGTCATGTTGGCAGTCCTTTATTCTCCTAATTTAGGGTACAGGTGTCTCAATTCCCCCTTTCTTGTCTCATTGGCCCCATCTGCTTTAATTTCTGGAAATTCCTGATTACTTCTGAAGTATCTCTCAACACTTCTAAAAGCACTTTTTCCTTTTATCTCATACTTCTGTTGATTTATCCTTGTTTTTACATTTCTTCTATAATTCTAGTGGGATTTTGAAGGGAGGTGAATGAGAAGTGTTTTCTCAATCTTTTAATCTTGAGCTAGAACACAAATTTTTTTTGTAAATGATTTTAGGTATTACATTTTCTGTTACATGTTATACTTACCCTTTGCCCCATATAGTTGCTCATCTTCACAGGAGCAAATGAATATTCCACACATCTTAAGTAACTTTTGTGCACTCATGACTTGTGCAATCATTTTAAGTTTTACAACTCAGATATCTACAGGGATGGGGTGGATAACAGGTGGATAAACAGAATAGGTCCAAGGCTATGGAAAGTTGCCAAGATGGTGAAAAACTGTATCACACTGACCAATCAAGACAGGTCTAGAACATCAGAGATTTTATTTATAGTGATGCAGGTTGTGTGCTTTGTGAATGCCCCCCCAGCCCTCTCCGAGTTCTGCAGTATACAGCGTATGCATCTATCCTGAGCAGTCCTGAGAATTCCAGTCTTTATATGTCTTCTTAGTTGTAAAGTCCATATCCATCAGGAATCTTAGTAATCCTACTTGTGGAAATGTTTATGTATAAGATGGTTACTTATCTAATGGAAAATTTAAAGCAAATTAAATATTAGAATATATGGTTAAATAACTTATAATTCACAGAAATCATTCTTCCATTTAAAGTTTTATTTGCAGTAGATGAAATAATATGATAAAATAATTGTGATCTAAGCTAAAAATTCAAAATTGAATATTAACATGAGCACAGTTGTATAAAACTGTATAGAAAAATAACTGGAAGGAAGGATACCAGATATTAACCATGGTCGCTGGGTACTGGAATTATATCTGGTTTCCCCATCCTTACATTTTTTATAGGATAACATTTATTTTTCAAATAAACCATCAATGAGCATATATTTTTTATAATTGATAACAAAATTATTTTTTAATATTGCTATGGGCTATCATCTTGCTGTGATATATTTCTGATTTTCCTGAACTAGCTTTTTTTGGGTATTTTTCTCAAGCTAGTTTTTACTGGGCCAGTTTTGATGATTTTATATTTGGAGGCAATAGGATGTTAAACAGTTGTTGCATTTACTCCACACAGTTCTACCATGGGACAGGCCCCTTGAAATTCTCTTTTTTCCAGCCTGCCAATGCAATGGCCACAGCAAATGCATTAATCAGAGCATCTGCGAGAAGTGTGAAAACCTGACCACAGGCAAGCACTGTGAGACCTGCATATCTGGCTTCTACGGTGATCCCACCAATGGAGGGAAATGTCAGCGTAAGTCAAATGATCAAGTTTATTGATGGCAAATCAGTGTTTAACACAATACTTCTATTTGACTTGAATATCTAAGAGGAGAAAAGCCACTTTTATTAAGTCATACTTGTCAACTGAGCTGAGAGAGGGAGCTGAGCTTCCAGGTACTGGAGTAGCTGGTTAAAGCAAAAAGCTGAAAATAAGTTAAGGCTTTAATCATATTCTACAGTAATATAAGAAAGGGGCCAAAACCAGAGAAAGAGCTGACTCTCCTTTTTCCCTTTCCCCTCATGGAATAGGGCACCTGTTAAGTATTGGGTGGATCAGCTCAGACTTGAGAGTCCTGGGAATTGTCTCACAGTGGAGGGAGCCCCAAACAGCAGGCTCTGGCAATGTTGTAGACCCTGAGGTTGCAGGGAGGAGGAGAAAGGGCTAGGAGTAGGAAAGTCTGAGTACTGGGTACTGAGACAGAGTGGGGAAAGTGTCTTCAGAGTCATCCCAATAGGGAGGCCTCAGCAGAGGCACCTGAAGACTTCGGCTCATGGCCTCAGGCAGAGAAACATTGAAATGAAGACTCCAGGGCTAAGAATGTAAATATATGAAAGAGGGTGTCTAGTAAGGGAGTGGGGTCCTTTACTGCAACTTTCTGGGAGACTCTGTAGGACTTTGTGTGCCCCAAGTCTGCTGAGGGGAGGGCACCTCCCTGGAGGCAGCCAGGGAAAGCCTTTGTCAATACTTGTATGAAAAAAAAATCACAGTTTTTTAACCAGAAGCTAGATTCCTCAATACTTGTAGCATATTTTAAAAGATTTAGATAGTCCCATGTTTCTGCATTCATGTCCATCTGAAGACTATAAGCAATAGAGCATTTTATTATTAGAACATAGATTAAATTTTTTTTTTTTAAACAGAGTCTCACTCTGTTAGCCAGTCTGGAGTACAGTGGTGTGATTGTTCAAATTCCTGGGCTTAAACAATCCTACCACTTCAGCTTCCCAAGTAGGGAAGGGACTACAGGTGCATATCACCATACCCAGCCAATTTTTTAAAAAGTTTTTGTAGAGACAGGGTCTCACCGTGTTGCCGAGGCTGGTTTTGAGTTCCTGGGATTAGGCAATCCTCTTGCCTTGGCCTCCTAAAGTGCTGGGATTACAAGTATGAGCTGCCATAACCAGCCATAAATGACAAGTGACACCAATGAACTAATTGTTGATTTGTTCTAGTTTCCAACTAAAAAATACATAGTCCTCTAGTTCTGCAGTCCCTAACCAGACTCCACAGTGGAAGGATGAGCAAGAGAAGGCTTATCTGTATTTATAGCCATTCCCCATGGTTCAGGTCACTACCTCAGCTCCACCTCCTATCAGATTAGCGGTGGCATTAAATTCTCATAGGAACACCAGTGCCACTGTTAACTGTGCATATAAGGAATCTTAGGTTGCAGCTGCTAATGAGAATCTATGCTTGATGGTGATGATGCCATCACCATCATCACTTGAGGTGGTGATGCCAGCACTGGGACTGTCTAGTTGCAGGAAAACAAGCTCAGGGCTCCCACTTGTTCTGTCTTATGGTGAGTTGTATAATTATTTCATTGTATATTACAATGTAATAATAATAGAAATAAAGTATACAATAAATGTAAAGTCCTTGAATCACCCCAAAACCATCTCTCCCCCACTCCCCCTAGACCATGGAAAAATTATCTTCCATGAAACTGGTCCCTGGTGTCAAGGTTGGGAACTGCTGCCTGGTTGAAAGATTTTCAAGTTCTGAGCAGGGAAATGAATAACATCCCACTTCCGCACTTCTAAACATGGCTTTTCAGAATCTGATTCCAGACCAGTCAGGAGAGAGGTCATGTTCTAGCTGTGTCCGTTACTCTATCTGGGGTTCACTTTCCTCATCTGTAAAATGGGGGTAATAGGGTGGTTGTAGAGATTAAGGCACCCAGAGCAGTGTATGACACATACTCAACACTCAGCAGATAGGAGCAATTATTACCTTTCCAATGTCATTTTCCACTACACCTAAATAAAATTCCTTGTTCAAATTCAAAGGTATTTAGTAGAAGTATTTTCCCCACTCCTTGTGAATAGATTTTATTCATTAGATCAACTTCTTAACGCCACAAGACTTTAATACAGTTCCTAATGCCGCAAGACTTTAATACAGTTCCTGTGGGTCACCGCTGCATTAGACAGCAGTCAGAGCACCTAACACTATAGAGTGATAGAAGTGGACAAGACATCGTGCTGTCAGGTACTCAAGATGTGGGTGCTTTTATTATCCCCAAGATTCAGTAACCTTTCCAAAGTCTCACAGCAAGATGTGGCCAAGCTAAGAACCATATCCATTCACGTATCTACAGCTGCCATCTAGAAAAATGTCCTCCATCATGTCTATAGGGCCTGAGTATAATTGATCAGAATTTAGAGCTTGCTTTGTTTTTCAAAGTCCTAACCCATAATAGAAAGCAAGACTTTAAAAATATTGCAGGTAACACCAAGTCTTTAATGTTTTTCTTCTTTAAATTGTATAGTTCTTAGCTAAGGATAATAGCCACAATCTATGGAGTACTGTGTTTTTGTATCACATACATCTTATTTTATTTAAGCCTTGCAGTAACCCTGTAAAATGGGGCCTCTTATCCCCAGTATATACACAAGGAACCTGAGATTCAGAAAAGATAAGTGGCATGCCCAGAGTTACAGAAGAGCCAAGTGGAGGACGCTGAATTCAAACCCAGGCAAACTGAATCAGGCCTTTTCACTAATACACTGCATAGCCCCCAGACTCAACAGAGCCAAGAGTTGAACACTTGTGTTTCTGACTCCCACATCCATTCTGTTAATGTCTGCACTATTCTGTTTTAAAGATTTTCTTTGGTGATTTTTTTTCTCCACAGGATTTATTTTAAAATTACATCTCTTATTGCTTGAGCCCAGGAGTACAAGGCTGCAGTGAGCTATGATCACACCACTGCATTTCAGCTTGGGTGACAGACTGAAACTCTGTCTTTTTTTTTTTTTTTTAGAGACAGAATCTCACTTTGTTGCCCTCAGTAGAGTGCTGTGGTGTCACAGCTCACAGCAATCTCCAGCTCTTGGGCTTAGGCGATTCTCTTGCCTCAGCCTCCTGAGTAGCTGGGGCTGTAGGAGCCCACCACAGTGCCCAGCTATTTTTTTGTTGCAGTTTGGCCAGGGCCGGGTTTGAACTTGCCGCCCTCAATGTATGGGGTCGGCGCTCTACTCACTGAGCCACAGGTGCTGCCCCACTCTATCTCTTTAAAAAAAAAACCCCAAAAACCCCAAAACTCTTCTCCCTAGCCTAATGCCTTTAATTTATGCATGGAAAAACAGGGAGTAAAATAAAAACATATTGAGCAAAAAGACTCATTTCTACTGGAGTATAAAATTTGTTATAGCTTGTATTATATGTTGAATGGAAAAAGAGATATGTTGAAATGGCCAGAGGAGGGGGATGGGAATAGTTGTTTTCTGTAAAGGCAAAAAAGAAGGCAAGGTAAGGGTGATGTGCTCTGAGGTCTCTAGAACACTGAGCCCTAGTTCTGAGCCCTGGTGTGATTGCAAATGTGGCTATGGTGGAGAAGTAGAGGCAGAGGATAGTCAGATCAACCCTCCTTTCAGAGTGTCTCCATGGGCCAGGGACTGTGTCTCTGTCCCCACACCCAATGTCTGGCACACTGGAATTGCCTCATAAATATTTATTGAATGGATGAGAGAATCATAGTGAAAAGAGAGTCTCTTGAAAAGATCAGAATAGAATAGTGATTGCTTCAGGTGGCCATGGGAAACAGCATTCTTTGTGCTCCTGTCCTTAGACTTTGGTTCCCTCAATCTTGCCTTTAATTATTGTCATTGGCTGGAAAATCATGAATATTACCCATTAAATGGTCTTATTTTAATCTGTCTTTCCTATCACACCCAAATCAAATAAAATTATTTGTTTTAGGAAAAATCTCTGGTAGTCATAATCTTTTCAGCCAGTTGTGACCCCCCCCTCTCTTCTGTCCAGCGTGCAAGTGCAATGGGCATGCATCGCTGTGCAACACCAACACGGGCAAGTGCTTCTGTACCACCAAAGGCGTCAAGGGGGACGAGTGCCAGCTGTGAGTACCACATTCCCTGTTCCACTGTGTGCCTGCCCTAATGCTGCACCCCCGCCCCCACATACCCCAACTACCCACTTCCCTGTGCCTTGTTGTCAGCTCTCAGAGATCCCTGGGTTGGTTGGTTTGTAAAGTTGCCCTTTCTACTTCAGACAGGTCAACCCCTAAACTGAGGAAGTTGTCCGGTTAGCAACAGTTCCTTAATGGTGGCCTAATTCACATTTTTATGTTTGAGTGATACTGACACTTCCTGGGTTGCTAACTGAAACAACTACTTGGTTTTTGTCCAAGAGATTTTACTCTTTCCTGAAGGATAGAATTGGAAGAGCCGTTGTTCTAGTGATGGTATCTATTTGGCAATTTGGTTATCTGATTGTAGACGTGATCTTCAACACATCACTCCCTGCCCTTTTCCTTGGTGACATGTGTTAAGCATCTTTCAGGGGTGTCCCCATCCATGAGGATGCAGACTTGGCATCAGGCACGCTTACAGACTTGAGGTTTTAGACGTGGCTCTGCCTCCCTGAGCAGGGTGCTCTTTCGGCAAATCACTGAACAGTGCTGAGCCTCAGTTTCCTTATCTGTCAATAGAGGGACTAGCAATAATTATTTTCAGTGTCCTGGTAAGTTGAAACAAACAAGATTGTTCTCCAATTAATATACACTTGTCTGTCTACTGGAAAGCCTCATAAAACACATGCATCCAAGTTTATTCATTATCTCTAGAAAAAACTAAGAGAGAAGTGCTTGATATAAAAATATTGAGCTGATATAAGTAGATATATCACTGTAAACTTCCCCCCACAAAGAACAGTAGTAGTAATGCCACCAGTGATTGAGACATTGGTAGTGGTCTGTCTACATTTTATAGTTTATATCAGTGAATATACTAGTTGTATGCTGCCCTAAATTAACAAACTGTGGCATATGTATACCATGGAATACTGTTAGGCATAAGGAAAAATGGAGACTTTACGATTTTTATGTTTACCTGGATGGAGTTGAAACACATTCTTCTTAGTAAAGTATCTCAAGAATGGGGGGAAAAATGCCCAGTGTACTCAGTACTAATGTGTAACCAGTATATAAATGATTACATACCCTCATCAACAATATAAACACAAAGTCTAGGAAGGGAAGGAAAGAGGAGAGAAGGAGGAGGGGAGCGTGATTGGTGGCATCTCACCTAACGCACGCCCCTGGGTGAAGGGCTCTTCTACAACTTGAACTTTACCTGGGTAGTGAGAACAGTGTAACTTATGAACTTGTACCCTCATGTTAATTTGAAATAAAAATAAATAAAAATAAAATTTAACTTTTAGATCCTTGTTCCTTTAAACAGAAAAATGTGATAAAGTTAATCACTTTTGCCCTCAGGTGATATAACAAAGACATGAGGCCAATGAAAGACTTTTAAAGTTCCTAGGAGATTATAGATATGAGCAAGTGCTAATAATCACCCTGTATAGAAGGACACAATATTCCTGTGTTATCTTACCTGGGAAAAGTACTTCACTTAAGCTTTTCCTGCCTTTCTTTGTAATTCATAGCTGTTGTTTTTGCCAAAATGGCTTTGCAAAGTGGGAAATTGGATTTTGCTGATGTTCATAGATGATATCTATGGGGAAATTAATCATTTTTTGAGTAGAAGTTATTTTTTTTCTGAAGACTAGTGGACACTGCTTAAGGTTTTTTTTTTTTTTTTTTTTTGAGACAGAGCCTTAAGCTGTTGCCCTGGGTAGAGTGCTGTGGTATCATAGCTCACAGCAACCTTCAACTCATGGGCTCAAGTGATTCTCCTGCCTCCGCCTCCCAAGTAGCTGGGACTATAGGCACCCGCCACAACGGGTGACTATTTTTTGGTTGCAGCTGTCTATTGTTGTTTGGTGGGCTCAGGCTGGATTCGAACCCGCTAGCTCGGGTATATGTGGCTGGCGCCTTAGCCGCTTGAGCCACAGGCTCCAAGCCTGCTTAAGGGTTTTTTTTAAAAGGATTCTTTGTATTTAATATTCTCTCACTTGTATTTAAAGAACAGAATCTGTTTACCCTGGGAGAATAGCAAAAAAGTGAGAAATGAATACTTGAAAAATATTTTGGCTATACTTTTAGTTCACACAAAGTGGAAATGTGTTTTTCATTATAACAAATAGGGCCTAGATTTATTACATTTGGATTTCTCTGATGTACTTTGGCAAATGCTTGTCAGTTCTCATATACTGTATTTTGCAGTGCATAATGTGCACTATTTGCCCAAATTTTTGAGAGAAAAATAGGATGCCCATTATACATGGGTAGAACTAATTCCATATCTGTATAATTGTTTTTAATTCTTTTGTTTATGCTTATCCATTAGAAGTATAACTCTAGAAAACAATGATGATTTCCGTATGCAAAATAAGACCCTGGAATGTGGTAATAGATTTTTGTTGAACTTGTATTTTCTGCCAACAAAGAGCAAACATATTTCTCTTTGTACACTTCAGGCCTGAGCTAGCAATACAGCCGCTGTTTTTGCAAAATTCTTTTATAATACAAAAAATAAGTATCTAAACATAAACAAATAAAAATTTGAATTAAAAAGTTAAAACAAGACTCGGCACCCATAGCACAGTTGTTACGGTGGCAGCCACATACACCGAAGCTGGTGGGTGTGAGCCTGGCCAGCCCAGCTGGACAACAGTGACAACTGCAACAAAAAATAGCCAGGTGTTGTGATGGGCACCTGTAGTCCCAGCTACTTAGGAGGCTGAGGCAAGAGAATCACTTAAGCCCAGAAGTTTGAGGTTGCTGTGAGTTGTGACGCCATGGCACTCTACTGAGGGTGACAAAATAAGACTCTGTCTCAAAAATAAATAAATAAATAAATAATTAAAATGAGGCTTGGCCTTGGTGCCTGTAGCTCAGCAGTTAGGGCGTCGGCCATGTACACTGGGACTGGTGGGTCTGCTAAACAACAATGGCAACTACAACAACAACAAAAAAGCCAGGTGTTGCAGTGGGAACCTGTAGTCCCAGCTATTTGGGAAGGCTGAAGCAAGAGAATCACTTAAGCCCAAGAGTTTGAGGCTCCTGTGAGCTATAACGCCATGGTATTCTACCAAAGGCAACATAGTGAGACTCTGTCAAAAAAAATAAAACGAGGCTCAGCGCCCGTAGCTCAGTGCTTAGGGCTCTGGCCACATCCACCAGGGCTGGTGGGTTTGAACCTGGCCCAGGCCTGCTAAAAACAACAATGACAAATACAACAAAAAAATAGCCAGGTGTTGTGACGGGCGCCTGTAGTCCCAGCTACTTGTGAGGCTGAGGCAAGAGAATTGCTTAAGCCCAAGAGTTTGAGGTTGCTGTGAGCTGTGACGCCATGGTGCTCTACCGAGGGTGACATAGTAAGAATCTGTCTCAAAAGAATTAAAATGAAAGATTTTTCTCCTGAAAGTTTGAGCCCAAAATGTTGGTGTACATTATACATGGCAAAATATGGTAGTTGATGTGTGGACTGTGGAGCAGTCAGTGATCAAAGTTCATGCACTCTCTTCCTGGTCTCCCTGAACTGAGTGACACTGAAGAGTGCAATCATAATTACTCCAAACTCTCTGTACTTTATAGAGAAAGGGTCTGCATGGTTTTCAAATGAATGTAGATTCTCTTTTAAATAGCAACATAAAATAATCTTCCCTTTTTCCCCCTAGATGTGAGGTAGAAAATCGATACCAGGGAAACCCTCTGAAAGGAACGTGTTATTGTAAGTGTTTTTGCAATTCTTATTTCTGGAGGTAAAGTGATTTAGTAAAACATTATTAATAACAGGTTTGAGAATGGTGAATGCTAATTGGAATATAGCAACCACCCATCAAAGTGTCCCTTGACTTGATGCATTTACATTCTATTAAGGTTACTACATATATGAGCACCATTTTTTTTTTTTTCATTTCTTTATTGTTTATTGTTGGGGATTCATTGAGGGTACAATCAACCAGGTTACACTGATTGCATTTTTTAGGTAAAGACCCTCTTACAGTCGTGTATGAGCACCATTTTAAACTGCGTTAATTGTGGTCATTCATGGTTGATGTTATGGATTAATGGCAGATAGCAGGGAAAAGTACAGAGATAGACATCTCTGGCTTTCCTTGTTTGTGTTCTCTTGATACCTTCATTTGCCATGACCTGGTTTGTGTCATATTGTTTCATATTTTAAGGTATAGATCAAAAACAGAATTCTTAAGAAATAGTTTTAATTTCATCATTCTTTCTGGAACTGATTAGTGTTAACTACCTTGGAATAAATGGTGAAACTGGCAAAGTGACCAGGTTTTTATGGGTAAATGCATTTTCTCCCAAAAGGACAATCCACATGGCATGCTTTACTATGAAACCAGCGAAACAAGAGTGATGGCTTATCTGTTGTAATTATATACTTGCTGAGTTGAATAGCATCCCCTAAAAATTCATGTCCACTTAGAACCTGTGGATGTGACTTTATATATCTAAAACTTATAGAAGACAGGAGCAAAACTTTTGACCTTGGGTAGGGAAAAGAGTTCTTAGATACAATTCACAACTCATAAAAAAGTTAATGAAACTTTATCAAAATTTTAAACTTGTATTTTTTTAATTAAAAAAATAAAAAACAAGGGCAGTGCCTGTGGTTCAAAGGAGTAGGGCGCCAGCCCCATATGCCAGAGGTGGCGGGTTCAAACCCAGCCCCAGCCAAATACTGCAAAAATAAATAAATAAATAAAATAAAAAACAAGCCATAAACTAAAAATATTTACAAATCATGTATTTGATGCAGTATTTGTACCTAGAATATGTAAAGGACTCTTAGAACTGAATAAGATAAGGACTCTTACAACTGAGTAACTTAAAAACAGGAAAAGATTTGAATAGGCATTTCACCAAAGAAGATATAACAATGGCCAGTAAGCAGATTGAAAAATTAGTCATCTGGGATAGGCATATTACCATGAGGGACAGCCCTAGGATGGATGGCTAGAATCACAATTTAATACCATGGCTTATTAGAAAACATCTATAATCTTACTCCTGTTTCTGCATTCAAACTGTTGCAGTACGTCTCTCTGGTTAAATATATGAAAAAACTTGGCCTCACCAGACAAGTAATTGGAAAAAGGATAGAGTATTTTAAAGGCCTTTTCATATAAGTATGGATGTTATCCTTTAATTTCATACTGAAACTGGATAACTGGTCATTTCTTAAAGATTAGTTGAAATGTAGAAATGGAAAACACATCAGTGAACTTTTTGTAATCAGGTACATTAAAATTTGTTTATCCTGTGAATTTAAAAAACCACCAGTAAGCTTTAGAAGGATGTTGAGAAACTGGAGCCTTCATGGACTACTTGTGTAAAATGATATAGCCACATTGTAAAACCATTCATCAGATTCTTAGACTGTTAAAAATAAACTTACCTAGCCGGGCGTTGTGGCGGGTGCCTGTAGTCCCAGCTACTTGGGAGGCTGAGATAAGAGAATTGCCTAAGCCCAAGAGCTGAAGGTTGCTGTGAGCTGTAACGCCAGGGTACTCTACCAAGGGTGATAAAGTGAGACTTTGTTATTTTCTAGTTTTTTTATTGTTTCTTAATGGGTGTGAAGTAACACCTTACTATGGTTTTGATTTGTATTTCCCTAATGATCAGTGGTATTAAGTATCTTCTCATATGCTTATTAGTCACTTTCCATCTTCTTTGGGAAAAAAAATCTATGTCAGCCCTTTGTTCATTTTTAATCAGGTTGGCTTTTTGTTCTTGAATTGTATATTAATGTTTTTTAAAAATTAAATTATTCCAACTTCAGCTGGTAAGCTTTCTTTCAAGCTGTGTTTTTTTGCTACATCACATTAGTCTTTGATTGTTTTCTTCCTTTCTGAAGTAAAATAACCAAGGCTTATCTTCCTTGCCCTAGACCTAGAACCAAGTGTTTTTCCATGGAGTCCTAGTTTCTATTATACCATTAATTTATGTCTGTGTATCCTTAGCATGTAATATATGTTCAGATAATACTTGCAGGTGAATTAATTTGGAACATAAAATCTCAACCAGGGTCATGATGTAAGGAGGGTTTGGTAGGTTAACCCAAATAAAATGCACTGCCCTGAAAATTGATTTTCTTTGAAAAACCTAGGTATAGATGAGTCAAAGTACTTTTTGGTTATTGAATTTATGAGAAAAGAAGTCTGTGTCCCTAGCGATCTGTTCTTTTTTTTAAATTGATCTCTAAATATGCATTTATTTCTTTCTATAGATACTCTGCTTATTGACTATCAGTTCACTTTTAGCCTGTCTCAGGAAGATGATCGCTATTACACCGCCATCAATTTTGTGGCTACTCCTGATGAAGTAAGATTTTTTAAAGTCTTTCTATTTCATTTTGAATTTATTGGAATCTTTCTCTTAGTCATTATGGGTAGAAATAGTGTCTTAGCAGTGGTCTCAGAGTAGAATCTACAGAATGACCAGTAGGGGTACAGAAAAGAAATCTTATAATCTAATCCTAACACTCTGGGAGGCCGAGGCAGATGGATTGCTTGAACTCAGGAATCTGAGACCAGCCTGAGCAAGAGTGAGACCCCATCTCTATAGATAGAAAAATTAGCTGGGCGTTGTGGCAGGTACCTGTGGTTCCAGCTACTTGAGAGGCTGAGACCAGAGGATTGCTTGAGTCCAGGAGTTTGAAGTTGTTGCAAGCTATGATGCCATGACACTCTACACAGGGCAACAGAGTGAGACTCTGTCTCAAAAAAAAAAAAAAAAATCTACATTTGATCTCCTTTCCATGTAAAAGGTAAGAATGGTATTAATAAGATTTGCCAGGATCTGAGACACAGTGACGATACTGGTTCCACACAAACACCTATCACAACCCCATGCAGAAAGGAAGAGGAGATTGCAAGGGGAGCTCCACAATCAGAGAGAAGATGGCAGGGCCTATATTTATTCCCTCAAAACTGACACTGTCAATAGAAATGCCAGTGATGTGAGCACAAGCAGACAGCAAGGGAGGTTATAGAAATGACACCTGTGCTGGAATGAGTTCTTAGTCTCAGTAGGAGGTAAAACAGCAAAGGGTTAATTGGGTACAACAAGAGGTTATCCAGGAATAATTTAAAGTGTTGAGACAATTATTTGAAATGTAGCCCAGAGTGCCACAAGGTATCACCTAGAAGGAAGTGAACACAGTAAGACATTTACAAGTGAAGCATCCAGTCATAAAGACACACCTATACAGTTTCTTCAGTGAGATATAAAGTCATTCAATACTCACTCAGTGCTTAAAGAAATTTTACTAAATGTGATGGTAAATTATCGAGGAGCCTCCTTGGAGGTTTCTCATTTCTTATCAATATACACAAAGTCATTTGCTATTAAAAAATTCCTTTTGCAATAAAAGTGCAAATAATAACATGGAAAAAAACATGGCAGTAAGCCAAAGTGTATTCCTTTGTGAACAAATGTTATCAATAAACACTGCTAAATATTTTCAAAAAGTAGTAAATCAGAGTCCATGGTGTGGTATGTCTACTACAGAATTAAATGAAAGTAGAATTTGTGTTTAATATTCCATTTCCATTATAAAATTTAGAAAAGATATACTAGAGAAGATACATTCATAAGAGTGAATGGCTTTTTAAGTAAAAATAATAAATGACTTCAGGTGAAATTATTTTATGGAAAAACTGTAGGTGTATCATTTGAGTGGCTATTAAATAGAATTTTTGAAAAAAGATTTCATCATCAGATTATAGCAAGAGTACCACACATGAAATTTATTTACTGCTTTATTTATGAGCAAGTGGTTGAAGTATTCAAAGTCTTTCAGAATATAATTGATGTAGTTAACTTTCTTTTTAAAAATAAATAAGCAGGCACAGTGGCTTACTAATCCTAACACTCTGGGTGGCGAAGGCAAGAGTATCACTCAAGCTCCAGAGTTCGAGACCAGTGTGAGCAAGAATGAGACTCTTAGCTGGACATACTGGCTTATGCCTGTAGTCTAAGCTACTTCAGGAGGTTGACACAGGATGATTGCTTGAACCCAGGAATTTAAAGTTGCAGTGAGCTATGATGATACCACTGAACTCTAGCCAGGGCAACAGATCGAGACTCTGTCTCAAAAAAAATAAAATAAATGCATAAAATAAAATCTGAAGACTACCGTAATAAATTTTCTAATTATTTACACCTCTCATCAGCAAAACAGGGATTTGGACATGTTCATCAATGCCTCCAAAAACTTCAATCTCAACATCACCTGGGCTGCCAGCTTTTCAGGTAATGACATACAGAAGACCATCCAAGTGGAGGTAATAGATTAAGAAAATATAATGTAGGAATTAAGATAGGGGCTCTGGAAACAGACAGATCCATTTGAAACCCAGCTTTGCTATTACTTACTGGCTGTGACACCTTGAGCTACTGCCCAAACCCCTCTCTAGACTTTAGGGTTATTCAGCTGTAGAGTGAAGATAACAATATTTACTTCCTGGAATTGTCGTGTAGATTAAATTAGGTTATATCTGCCAGAGCTCACCAATGTGTCAGGATTCTGCCTATACCCCACTGCCACCCCTTATACCCTTGCTATGACCACTGCCATTTATAATCTACATCCATGCTTCAGAAGTAAAAAATTCAGATGTCTCAGAGTTTCAAGAATTGAAAACATTTTAAATAAAGTGAGATTTTATAGGTACAGAGAAATGTATTTGGGGAATTGAATCAGACTCTAAAAGGCATAGTGTTAGCTATCTTGTTTGTCATATTCTAATTTGCTAAAGATCTGCTAAAGATTTGCTAAAGATGTACTAAATATATAAAGGATGACATTGATGCAGTAGTTAAGACACATAGCCACTACTTAACATGATAACTCAACAGATAGATCTAATTTGAATTCTACCTATTATTTACTTGCATTGTTGGGCAAGTTATTTAATCTTTCTGAGCCAGTTTCCTTGTGTGTGAAATGGGATAGTAAAAACACCTTCACTGCATAGTGTTGTAAGGATTAAATGAGATAATAAATGATATACTTAATGTAATGCTTGAAAAATGGTAAATTCTCACTGAAACATGGTAAATTCTCACAAAATGATAGCCACATTTCATCATTATTATTACTATTGTAATACTGGTGTATATAATACTGGTGCTTTTTTTGTCAAAACATAACAAATTAGATGCAAAGTAAGCTTATTACCATTTTTTTCTCCTTTATGTTTATCATGTCTTCAAAGATTGTGTAGAGTTCAGAAAAAGCTCAGAAACTTACAGAGAGGATAAATTTTTAAGAAAAAATGAATTATCAGAGTATTTTTTTGAACAAAAGCAGTATTTCTGAGCATATGAAAGATTTGCAGTGAATGTCTCACTGAAGATGATATAGTCTGGGCTCTAGACACAGGGTTTAACTCGTATGTGGCAAAAATGTCCATTTCATGAGTCTTTATAGGCACTCAAATTCCTGGCTGAGGGAGAATATGGAATGTTTAATAACTGGGAACAGGTAAAGTTATGCCTGATTACCTGACTTTAATACACTTGTAGCTGGTGGTAGAAGAGGGGATTGAGTGACCCCACCGAGTCCCTATTCTCCTATCCTGTTGAGACCTGAGGCCACTGCTGGATAGGACCTGAGGGGTGAATGAGTGTCCTTGGTGTGGGAGTCTGGAGCGTTGTCAAGAGTTAAAAAGGGAAATGCTAAGGAATCGAAGACTGATGGGCAGAGCGAATGCCAGTGCTTGTCAATAGGATTCTATTGGTGTCTCTAACCTGCTATTTGAAGGAGGTTGATGGAGAGTTGCAGGGGTTCTTGGTAAAACCATTCTGCTTAGTGGCATAGGCTTGTGTTTCATTCTGCCCAGCTTTAAATCTCAGCTCCATTTCTTGCTGGCTGTGTGACCATAAGCAAGTTAAGTAATTTCTCTGAAACTTAGTTTCCTGGGTTGTGGGGGATCATTGAGATTGAGCTCTGAAAGGCTATTCCTGGAAAATAGTAAGAATTCAGTAAATGCTAACTTTTGTTCTTATTATTAATGAAGGTGGATTCTGCTAAAAAACAAAAGTCTCTTCTGTGTTATTCTTTTCTTTCTAACAGCTGGAACCCAGGCTGGAGAAGAGATGCCTGTTGTTTCAAAAACCAACATTAAAGAGTACAAAGATAGCTTTTCTAATGAGAAGTTTGATTTTCGCAACCACCCAAATATCACATTCTTTGTTTATGTCAGCAATTTCACCTGGCCCATCAAAATTCAGGTAAAAAGTGCTTTTTAGTCTCATAGTTGCAGAGATGGTGAAATCTCTTTTAGTGAAGACTATATTCATTCATTTGTGGTAAATGCAATGTGCAGTGTTGCTTTGCCTTCCTTCTATGGCAAAGGAATGCTGAACATACACAACTGTAAAGAAGATTGTAGTGGGGGTGACTTAAATCACTTATGAAGGAAAGCACTTTTGAAAGCAAGTTGACATAACAGATTTAGTAATTACAGATGCATTCATTTCTTCATTCAACACTTGCAGTATAAAACCCTGTAGGGCTATAGAATGCCCTTGAATTCTGGAGTGAATAAGGGGGATATGAATGAAACTAACACGCGTTTAACCAAAAGTGCCGTCAGAGTTTAGAGGAGGATAGAGGGGTATAATGGGAGGCAGCGTGGGCTTGTGTTGAAGAGCGTGAGCCTTGTAGTAGGACAGATGTAGTTTGATTCCCAGCTCTTACACAAATCATGTGGCCTCTCCAAGTCTCAGATTCTCTTTGCACATGATGCAAAAGGTAGTTGTAAGGGGTCTTGCTGCTGCTGCAGCCTCTGCTATCAGCCAGCTCCTTTCCTGTCTTCCCACAGGGCAGTGCAGTGCCTCTTGCCCAAGCTCCACACCCCTGTTTGAGCTGTTTATACTCGTGTCCTCTTAGGCCTTGCTGCAGTACTTTCCATTTCTCACCCCTTCATTTTGGGTGAATTTGGAGGTCAGGGATGGGTGGACTTTCAGGGACTGAATGTGGTCACTGGACTGAGCTGTTCCCATTTGCTCACTTTCAGAAACACAATTAACTTCTGAAGCATGTCATTTCTGATCAGTTAGAATGCTTTGGAACTGTGACTAAAGAATAGTAAATCTCTCCTTTCTGGAATGGAAACAAGAATTATGTTGTATTTTTTTTCTTACCACCCTCTCTCTCCTTTTCCAGAATCCATGGTCTATAAATTTGAATCCTCTAATCTGCATTTCTCTTTGTTTTGTACCTGCTCTGCTTCCTCTTCAGCCAGTTTTCTTTTTCTTTTCTTTTCTTTTTTTTTTTTTTTTTTTGAGACAGTGTCTAACTATGTCGCCCTGAGTAGAGTGCTATGGTGTCACAGCTCACAGTAACCTCAAACTCTTGGGCTTAAGCAATTCTCTTGCCTCAGCCTCCCAAGTAGCTGGAACTTAGGTGCCTGCCACAACACCCGGCTATTTTCTTTGTTGCAGTTGTCATTGTATTAGCAGGCCTGGGCTGGGTTCAAACCTTAGTGTATGTGTCCGGTGCCCTACACACTGAGCTATGGGCGCTGCCCTACAGCCAGTTTTCTTGAAAGTATAGGCCACACTCCCTTTTCTTATTTCTAGTCACACATCAGCCCACAACAGTCTGGCTTCTTCCCTCACTACATCCTGAAGCAAGCCACCCTGAGTCTACCCTGCCATAGTAGACTCCAGTGACTAGATTCTTCAGCCCCCTTCTCATCGTGTGACTTGAGTCATTCTTGCTTTTGGAATTTTTTCTCCCTGGTGATTCTCAGTGCTCTGTCTTCAGACCAGAATTCTCAGTTGCTGCCTACACATCTCTACCTGGGTATTCACAAACTCCCTGCACTTGGTGCATAGTCCTTCTCGTGATCTTAGCCCCAAACTCCTGTGCTTCCTTTCTCAGTGAGCAGCACCACCATTCACCCTGTTGCAAAAGCCAGGGCCTGGAAATCATTTGCATTCCTGGGTAAACCCAACTCGGACATGATTTATTTTCCTACTTCACACACTGTTGAGTTTGGTTTGCTATTATTTTGGTTAGAATTTATATTTTGGTGTCTATTTAATGAGTGAGAATTTCTGATAATATTCCCTTCCCGTTTGTTATGGTTTTGAAATTAAGGTTAAAATAGGGCATGGTGGTTTGCACCTATAGTCCTAGCTACTCAGAAGGTTGAGGTGGAAGGATAACTTGAGTCCAGGAGTTTGAGGCCATCCTAGGAGCATAGTGAGACCCCAACCCAAAGGAATAAAAAATGTTGCTAAAGTTAAAATAACCTTTAATACTCACCTAATGTGCACAAGGTGAGGGTGTTCAGCATGCCCCTGGTAGAGGGCTCAACTACAACTTGAACTTTACCTTAGAAGTGAGAACAAGATAACCTAAAAATCTGTACCCTCTTATTAATTTAAAAAAAAAAAAAAAAAAAAAAAATATATATATATATATATATAAAATTGGATGTATAGGATGACATCTGCATTCGTGTCAAATTATGTATATTTGTAAGTAAATATTTAAGTACATTAAATGACTTATTTTATAATAATATTGCAACATAAGTAAATTAAATACAAAAATTCATATAATGATACAGATGAAGGAAAAAAACCTTTAATAGTTATAATTTGAGGAGTTTTCTCTTTTTTATCTCTGGAGATTAAAATTAACTGAACCTCTAGTATTTGGTTGTTCTTTCCTATAAAATAATATGATTTTAGTGTTTTATTTGTGGAGATATTTTTTAGCTGCTGATTCAAGATATTTAATATTTATAGGATGTTTTGAATTTCCTCTTTCAATTTGAGTCACTTTTGATCATTTTTTCTAGATGTTTTCTAATTTTATTATTTATTGATAATAATTTGTGCATATATATGGGGTACATGTGACATTTTGATACATGCATACAATGTATAATTATCAAATCAGGGTAATTAGGATATCCATAATCTCATTTATCATTTCTTTGTATTGGGAACATTTCATATCTTATCTTCTAGCTGTATTGAAATATACAATATATTGTTGTTATAAAATTATAGTTACTCTATTGTGCTGAGACTAGAACTTACTTCTTTTAATAGAATTTTTGTATGCACTAAGCAACCTCTTTTTCTGCCCTTCACCCTTCAAGCCTCCAGTAACCACCTTTCTATTTTTGTAAGATCAACTTTTCTAGCACCTATACATCAGTGAGAACATGTAATATTTGTCTTTCTTTGGCTTATTTCATTTAACATTTAACCTCCAGTTCCATCCATGTTACTGCAAATGACCAGGTTTCATTTTTTATGACTGAATAATATTTTGTTGTGAAATTTTCTCACATTTTCTTTATTCATCTTTCAGTGAACACTCAGGTTTATTCTGTATTTTCACTATTGTGAATAGCACTCCAGTGAACATGAACATGCAAGTATATCTTTAATATACTGACTTCCTTTCTTTTAGATATATGCCTAGCATTGAGATTGGTGGATCATATGGTAGTCTATTTTTAGTTTTTTGAGGAACCTCCATATTGTTTGCCATAATGGCTGTACTAATTTCATAATACATTTTCACAGTGTACTAGCATTTCTCTTTTTCTGCATGCTTGGCAGCATCTGTTCTAGAATAGCTGTAACAGTTTTTAAAGAGAGGAATACAATGGAAGGAATCCCTGTACCCATGTTAAGCCTTGCTATTTAGGTACAGGAGTGAGGAAATTGTGGTTATTGGTAGAAGGATAGACACATAATAGAACAGTGGGATAGTTCGATCTATGGAACCCAGAAATACACGTAGAACCACATAAATATGTCCAACTGTTTGGTTGTTGTTGTTGTTTTTTGAGACAGAGTATTCCTCTGTAACTTGGGCTAGTGTTATGGTGTCAGCCTACCTCATAGCAACCTCAGACTCCTGGGCTCAAGCAAGCCTCCTGCATCAGCCTCCCAAGTAGCTGAGACTATAGGCCGCCACCACAACACCCAGCTAATTTTTCTTTCTTTTTATTTATTTTTTTATTTCAGATTAATATGAGGGTAAAACCATTAGGTTACAATGTTTGCCTTTATTAGGTAAAATCCCTGCTGTAGTTGTGTCTCCCACCCAGGAGGTGTGCCATATACCCTTCACATTGTGCCTATTGGGTGGGAGCACACTAATCTCTCTCCCCCTCCATCCGGCGCCCTCCTCCCCCACCCCCTCCCTCTAACTTGAAGTAAATTGAGTTTTTCTCTTATGTGGGCATGTATTAGTTCATCTGTTGGCTTTATATTAGTATTGAGTACATTAAATGCTTGCTTTTCCATTCTTTTTATTTGTTTCACTTTTTTATTTCTTTCAGTTATGAAGAAAAGAATCACTAGAGTATGTCCAGGTTGGGAGGAGGGGAAAGCACGGGGGTTGGTGAGGGGAGGGAACTGTTCACTGTCCCTTTAGCCCAGGCTGGGGGTATAGGGAGAGAACACTGTGGAACTCCTTATACCCCTGGACAAAGAGCGAGATGGTTCACGCAGAGTGAGATGTTTGTTGTTGAGTTTCAGCACAAGTAGAATAACCATTAGTCATTAGGACAGAAGCTTCTCCTCCTAGCACACTCTCCTGGGGCCAATTTCAGACACAAGTCAGGAAAGGATAGGTTGAAGTCGTCTGAATATACTTTGACCTTGAATGGTGCCAGAATCAAAGTGTTTTTAATGATGACCAGAGATCCCCACCCCCACCACTTGTAAGTCAGAGCCTACAGGCCTGATCTATACACTCAGCCCTCCCTGCAGCCAGCCCTAATGCTGAGGATCATGGTGGGGGAACTCTCCAAACCTGGGGTCATCCATTGCTTTATTTCTCTGTTCATCCTGTGATATTTGGTGACTGTGTGCTTACCATCACAGGCTGCCCAGAGCCTCTGTCAAAGGGGCACAGGAATGTAGCCTGGCATTCCTAATACCTTTAGATTGTAAAGCACATAAACAGATGTATGCTCAAGGCAATGTTTCCCTTCTCTGAAGCTGACTTATCTGGTTGTCCTATGGTTTTCCAGTCTTGTGATACTTTACTAAGATGAATATCTTTCAGCTCCTTCCAGGTTAATAGAGAAGATGTAAAGTCTTCACCTTTTTTATGGCTGAATAGCATTCCATGGTATACATATACCACAACTTATTAATCCATTCCTGGGTTGATGGGCATTTAGGTTGTTTACAGATCTTGGCAATTATAAAGTGAGCTGCGATAAACAATTTAGTGCAAATGTCCTTATGAGAAAGTAATTTTTTTCTTTTGGGTGGATGCTTAGTAATGGGATTGTGGGATCAACTAAAGGTCTATTGTGAGTTCTTTGAGGATTCTCCATCCTTCTTTCCAAAGAGGCTATCTTAGTTTACAGTCCCACCAACAGTGTAAAGTGTTCCCCTTTCTCCACATCTGTGCCAGCATCTGCAGCTTTGGGACTTCGTGATGTGGGCTTCTTTTCACTGAGGTTAGATGATATCTCAGGGTGGTTTTGATCTCCATTTCTCTGATGATTACAGATGATGAGTATTTTTTCATATGTTTGTCAGCCATTTGTCTGTCTTCCTCAGAGAAAGTTCTGTTCATGTCTCCTGCCCAATGATAGATGGGACTGTTTGCTCTTTTTTTGTTGATTAATTTGAGGTCTCTACAGATCATAGTTACCAACTCTTTGTCATTTTTGTAACATGAAGTATCTTTTCTCATTCTGAAGGTTGTCTGTTTGCTTTAATTGTTGTATCCTTAACTGTGCATAAGCTTTTCAGCTTAATTAAGTCCTGTTTGTTTATTTTTGTTGTTGCAGTTGCCAGGCAAGTCTTCCTTATAAAATCTTCCCTTAGGTCAACATCAGTAAGAGTTTTTCCCCATGCTATCTTCTAGGGTTTTTATCATTTCATGTCTTAGATTTAAATCTTTTATCCATCTTGAGTCAATTTTTATAAATGGTGTAGGTCCAATTTCAGTCTTTTACGTGTGGTATTCTAGTTCTCCCATCACCATTTATTGAATAGGGATTCTTTTCCCCACTGTATGCTTTTGTTTGGTTTATCAAAGATCAGATGGCAACCAGAGACTGGTTTCATCTCTTGGTTTTCTATTTAGTTCTGTATGTCTCTGTCTCTATTTTTGTGCCAATACCATCCTGTTTTGATCACTGTGGACTAAAGTCTGGTAGGGTGATGCCTCTGGCTTTGTTTTTATTACTGTGGATAGCTTTGGCTATGTGGGTTTTTTTCTGGTTGCATACAAAACAAAGAACTTTTTTTCCCCAGTTCTTTAAAGTATGATGTTGATAATTTGATAGAGATTGCATTAAATCTGTAGATTGCTTTGGGTGGTTATTTTAACGATGTTGATTCTTCCCACCCAGGAGCATGGTATGTTCTTCCATTTGTTAATGTCTTCTGCAATTTCTTTTCTTAGGGTTTCATAATTCTTTTTGTAGAGATCTCATGTTCCAAAACATTGAGAAGGAAGAAAATTTCCCAACATCGCCCTGATACCAAAACCAGGAAAGGACACAGATAAAAAGAACTACAGACCAATTTCACTAATGAATATTGTTACAGAAATACTCAATAGATTACAACTACACATTTACAAACTTATATATCACAGTCAAGTAGGCTTTATCCCAGGGATGCAAGGCTTGTTTAACATATGCAAATCCATAAATGTAATTCGTCATATAAATAGAAGTAAAAATAAAGACCATATGATCTTCTCAATAGAGATGTGGCTTAAGGATTTGACAGAATTCAGCATCCTTTTCTAAGAAGAACATTTAAGAAAATAGGCATAGATTGCACATTTTTTAAACTGATTGAAGCCATCTATGATAGACCCACAGCCAGTATCATACTGAATGGAGTTAAACTGAAAGCTTTTCAGTTTAACCAGAACTGGAACCAGACAAGAATGTCCACTATTGCCACTACTATTCACCTTAGTTCTGGAAGTCCTAGCCAAAGCAGTCAGGCAAGAGAAGGATATTAAGGGCATCCAAAGGGGGGCAGAGGAGGTCAAACTCTTGCTTTTTGCCAATTATATGATCTTATACTTAGAAAACCCCAGAGACTCAACCATAAGACTCCTGGAATGATCAAGTAATTTTTCTATCTTTAATAGATACAGAGTCTCTATTCTTCTGAAGTCTTGTTCAGGCTGGTCTTGAACTCCTAAACTGAAGTGATTCTCCTGTCTTGGCCTCCCAGAGTGCTAGGATTACAGGTGTGAGCCACTGCACCCAGCCTGTCCAACTGATTTTTGACAAAGTTAAAAAGGCAATTCAGTAGAGGAAGGATAGCCTTTCTAACCGACAGTGCTAGAGTGATTGGGTAACCATAGGCAAATAAATGAACTTCAACCTAAACTTCACATCTTATGCAAAACTTAACTTGATTGCAGATTTAAATATAAAACATAAAATTATAAAACTCTTACAAAAAATGGTAGGAGAAAATCTTCACATCTTAGGGCTAAGCAGAAAGTTTTTAGATTTTATACCAAAAACATCCATAAAAGGAAAAATTGATAAACTGGACCACATCAAAATTTTCATTCTGTTAACAAAATCCTGGTAAGAGGATGAAAAGACAAGCTACATATTGCAAGAAAATATTTGCAAAATACTTGTATCTAAAATATAAGAACTCTATAAAGTCAACAATAAAAAAACAAATACTCCACTTAGAAAATAGGCAAAAATAATGAAGAGATATTTCACCACAGATATTTGCCACCTATGGCAAATAACCACATAAAAGATATTCAGCACTGATAACTATTAGAGAAATCCAAATTCAAACCACAATGAGATACCACTATACACCTATGAAAATGGCTAAAAAATAGTAATAACACCATATTTTGGAGAGGATGGGAAGAAATTTAGATCACTCATACTCTGCTGATAGGAAAGTAAAATAGTACAGCCACTCTGAAAGATACTTTAGAATTTTCTTATTAAACTAAATGTTGTACTTATTATATAACCCAGCAATTGTGTTCTGGGGCATATATTCCAGAGAAATGAAAACCAATGTTCACACAAATGCCTATACACCAATGTTTATAGCATCTATACAATAATTAGTAGTGCAGCTTTTTTTTTTTTTTTTGCAGTTTTTGGCCGGGGCAGGGTTGAACCCGCCACCTCCAGTATATGGGGCCGGCGCACTACTCCTTTGAGCCACAGGTGCCACTCAGTACTGCAGCTTTATTTATAAAAGTCAAAAATATTCCTCAACAGATGAATTATTAAGTAAACTGTACTGCATACACATTATGGAATAATATGCAATATTAAAAAATGAACTGTTGATAACATATAACTTCAGTAAATCCTGAGGAAATTTTGCTGACTTACACATTTTAGAGGCTAAGTGTAGTGGCTCACACCTGTAACCTGGCACTCTGGGAGGCTGGTACAGAAGGAGGTTAGGGGTTCAAGACTAGGCTGTTTCTACCAAAAACAGAAACAAAAAAATTAGCAAGGTATGGTGCAGCGCCTATAGTCATAGCACCCTGGGAGACTAAGGTTAGAGGATTGATTGAGCCCAGGAATTTGAGGTTGTTGTGAGCTAGGCCAAGGCCATGGCACTCTAGCCTGAGTGACAGAGTGAGACTGTGTCTTTAAAAAAAAAAAAAACTTAGAAATTTATATACAGCATGATTCCATTTATACAGCATTTGATAATAAAAAATTTATATACAGTAGAACCTCTGTAAGTTGACTAGCCGAGGGACTGTAACAAACTGGTCGACATACAGAGGTGGTCAGTGTAAGAATCTAGGCCTACCATGATACATGTGGTGCATGTCTGGTTTATGAAAATTAGGTCAACTTAAGGCGGTGGTCATTGCAGGGAGATGGTCAACTATGAAGGTTTTATTGTATATACATATACTTGAATATATATACTGAAGCTTCAGATTTCTATGACTTCATCTAACTCCAACCTCTAGACCCTCTTTAAAAGGGTTTGTACATGCCTATAGTCCCAACTATTTTGGGAGGCTGAGGCAGGAAGATCACTTGAATCCATAAGTTCAAGTCCAGCCTGGACAACAGAGCAAGACTCCATCTCTGAAAATTAAAGGGCTTATGTGATTAGGTCAGGCCTTCCCATTCAAGTGGAGGGTAATATTCAGGATGTGCACACCTGAAAGTGAATGTTGGGGATCATCTTAGAATTCTCCCTGCCACTGCTAGCAGCTGCATTTTGAGTAGGGCTAGCCTGGGTTTTGGTAGATCACAGGGAAGTTGAACTATAGGCTCTAGTCAGTACAATTTCAATTTGGTAACATCCCCGATACTAATACAAGTTACCGATCACATACATTTGTTAGATTATTTCTATGTAAAATACTTGACTTGGGTTCTAGTAAATAAAGTTTATTGAATTAAGGTGATACTGTTTTTGTACTGGCATACCTCATTATATTCTGAATCCAGTTGAGCATTAAGCTTTCTTTCTTATAGCTGAAAAATGATTAATATTTTTAAGATTCTTAGTGAATATCTTGACTTAAGCTATTGATAATTCTCCCAGTTGGAAAGGGGGCTCTGTGCATATAAGCAGGCTTTTGTGCTGGAGATAGCCATGCTGTTGCCAATGCTGAGTTCTAGTTTTTTTTCCTCCCAGTGCCCTTTTGCTCCACCCTCTGAAAGTCCCTGAAATGGTTTTAGAGCTTTCCTTCTAGAGGGAGCTCTTTCCCACACCTACTTAATTTTAAGTTTGAGAATCAAAGAGATGTTGATCTTCTTCCTGAGTTTTTCTGCTCCTCACCTGGGCTGGAGCACTAACTTGCATGAGACCCACTTGATCAAAACTGTCTCCAGGAGCATTTGTGAGAATAAACAATGGCACTCTCACCATTTAGGTTGCCACGCTCTCCTTGAAAGAGCAGGTAAGTTTGAAATTGTGTCTTTTTGGTCTTTGGTACAAATGACTGCAGTATTCACAAATGGTGTGACTGGACTGTGGTGGTATGTGTTCTCAGTGTCCTCACGCAAGCCAGGACAACACCGGCTCTCTCTGTACTGAGAATGGTATCTGGCTGTGCGCCATGTGGGGGGCCGAGCTGACATCTTCTGGGGTACACGTATGATGTTCTCAACAAGGGGGGCTGGGTGTTTCTTAATTGCTCTTTTCCCCTAGAACCCAAGCTTTTCTAGGAGTAGTGTGGCTCCTAAACACACACGCACATTTAGCAACTGTACAAATTCAGTAAAAATGGAGAGACTTATTTAAAAAAAGAAAGTAGGGAAATGTCTAAATGGTGCAGCATGGGTCATTCAGTTAAATTTCAATGTGGCTTTCAGTTCAGGCAAAGCCTTTTTGTCTTCGATACTCATTTATTAAGGCAAAGTAACTGAGGAAATCTAATTCTCTACTCAGAAATTCATATAAACATTGGTGCTTTATAAATGGTAATGCTGAACTCAAGTTCCTTCACTCTGTACTGATCCCAGGATTCTTTTTCCTAATTAGGAACAGATCAAAACCTATAACTGCTAAGGGAGGGAATTTGAAACTAACTATAAAAATCTTTGTAGCTGTAGTTAAAAAACAAACAAACAAAAAAATACCCACACTGAAAAGGCCTGTGTGTGGGAGGGTGGTGGGTACATTGGGTCCTGTGGAGCCTGTTTTCTGGTTGGTTGTGCCTTTGGGTAAGCACCCTTCCCTCAGCCTCTGCTTTCTGAAAGCCGTCCTGCTGTTCCCCCCAGTAAGCAGGGGCTCAGCTGTCTTCAGCCATGCCCAGAATTTGGGAGGGTAGGTGTTCAAGATAGAGAACGGATGTGCAGACATTATGTGTGAGGTGGGAAGGTGGGTTTGGGGGCTGGGGCTCTGGCTTATTACCAGTTCTGCAACAGAGGTTGTTATTGTATTGTGGAAAATACTGAAGCCTTCTCCATGTTGGGTGTTTCATCTGCTGTTTTATATAAGAGACCACTGTTCACAAGCGAAGGCAACATAGAATTTGTATTGAGAACAGAGCATTCATTTAGATTTTAGAGTTATGTTTATGGGTGCTAACAAGATTGCTGTACTGAGCAAGGAATGTGGGAAACTTTTGTTCACTCAGATGTACTTTTTTTTTTTCCAGTAACAGCTTTATTGAAGTATAATTCACATACCATACAATTCATCCATTTAAAGTACACAATTCATTGGTTTTTAGTATATTTGCAGAATTGTGCAGCCATCACCACAATCAATTTGGGGATATTTTCATCACCCCCAAAAGAAACCTGTGAGCAGTCACTCCCCTTTCCTCCTTCCCCTGGCAACCACCAGTCTATACTTCCTGTCTCTATGGACTTGCCTATTCTGGACATTTTATAGAAATTGGATCACGTAGTATGTCGTCCTCTGTGACTGGTTTCTTTCACTTAACATTTTCAAAGTTCCTCCATGCTTAGTGTGTTGCAGCACTTCAGTCCTTTTATAGCTTAACAATACTCCATTATATGTATATAACATATTCTGTTTATCCATTCATCTGTTGATGGATAATGGGTTGTTTTTATTCTTTGGCTGTTATGAATAGTGCCAGATACACTTTCAATATTTACATTTATTCTATAATTATATTTATTCATACCTCCTAGTGTCAGATATCTGTATCTTTAAGGGTATTAAGAATTACAAAGCCATGAAATACATTTAGAATTAACCTGCGCTTAAAATGTAAGCCTTTCTTAGTTTCAGACTACATTTAATGTTGTTGTACTGCCTTGTAGTTTCCGTCATCAAGAAAAATCCATTATTCCTTCTTCTTAAATGTCTCCTCTCCTGCTTTTCAGCTATGGCTTTGGCTGTTTCTTCCTAGCTCTTTAATGCTTCCTTAGGTTTCATCTATGTAGTCCAAGTGAGGAAAGGCTACACCAGAGCTGAGTCCTAAGGACCATGAGGTGGGTGGTGGGGAAAGGGGGGAATGAGTCACTTTAAGGAACTACCAGGAGTTTAGTTGAGCTGAGTGAGCTGCTTATGAGCAAGAAGCTAGAGAGCTGGTTGAGGCTGTCATGAAGAGAGTCGGAGTTTCAGGTGAGGGCTGTGAGCTGCAGCCTGGAAACCACTTGGAGTCACTGAAATGTTTTAGGCTGAGAAGTAACCAAAGATCACTGTTTTAGAAAGACCTCTCTGGCAGCAGTTGGGAATGTGAATTGGAAGAAGCTAGGCCTGAGTCAGGAGTCCGGGTGCAATTATTGTGTAGAAACCCTGAGGAGGGGTCCTTCTGATGATACCCAGCTATAGCAATTTCCTTTCCTCACAGTCTTCCCTACATAAAGATTACTTAAGGGCTAGGACTGTGGTTTTTGGGGGTTTTTTTGTTTGTTTTTGAGATAGTCTCAAGCCCTCATCCTGGGTAGAGTGCTATGATGTCATAGCTCACAGCAAACTCAAACTTTTGGGTTTAAGCAATTCTCTTGCCTCAGCCTCCCAAGTACCTGGGACTACAGGAGCCCACCAACACCCGGCTATTTTTTTGTTGTTCTTGCAGTTGTCCTTATTGTTTAGCAGGCCAGGTTCGAACCTGCCAGCCTCCGTGTATGTGGCTGGCACCGTACCCACTGTACTACGGGTGCCATCGTAAGTTTTGTATTTCGTTGTCCTCAGTGTCATTCTTAGTGTTAATCAGTTGAAAACCATCTGCAAATGTATGCTGCATGGGTGGATGCTTGTCAGAACAAGGGCTCAGGGTAGGTATCAGACCTTTTTCCTTTCTTGCAACTTTTGTTAACTTTTATGAAGTTGCTGACAGCTTTTTCGGATATTGTCAGAACTATTGCTGTCCAGTGCTACAGGCTGTGTGAAGTTGGAGACTCAGAATTTGTCTTCAGTCTACATACACAGTGTGGTGTTAGAACATTGACTTGTTCTAGTTTGGAATTTTGTCCAAAGAATTAGAAGGTAAAAGAAAAGGGAGGGATGAGGACACAAATACCTCATTTTACAAGGAGGGTAGTAAGAGGTGTCATTTGTAGTGAAATAGTTAAGAGTGGAATGATAGGAAGTTGGGGATTTGTTTCAAAATAATTTGGTCGTGGGACAAGTGAGTGGAGTGCAGATGAAATAAGATTGCCCGTGAGCTGATATTACCGAAGCTGGATGATGAGCACACGGGTTCATTGCGTTATTCTCTGAACTTTTTAAAAAGTCCAAAATTTTCATAATGAAAAAAATGAAAAAAGATAATATAGGTAATAGAACAAGAAATAAAAGGTTATGAGTATATTGTTTCAGCTTCTAAAAATAGCTACAATAACATGCCTGTGCTGGGCCTGCGTCCTAGAGCTGACCTTCTGTTTCCTTTGCAGGAGAACACAGTGTTGCACTGGAATTCTACTAGTCACAGGTCACTGGTGGGTGGTTTCTAGAATAAGGGCAAAGCCTCCTCTCCTTCAGCCCAGCCCACCCCTTCCTGGTGAGACTGACAACCATAGCTTCCCAGAGGGCCTACTGTCTTCACCCCAGGCAGAGATGCCCAGAGGTCTGAGTGCTCCTTCCTCCGGGGCAGTGAGGCTTGAGACTGCCCTTCAGAGGGCTGTGGCTATGCTGACTCCTGCTCCTGCTGTGTGTGGGTAACACCTTAGGGTGTTATATCCATTTCTTGTTTCTTTTGACATATTTGCATCACCAGCACCCTGAGGATAAGAATGGGGGAATTGAGAGAGATGCTAGGAACTGTGGGATGATGCTAATGAGGGCGGAGGGGTTAATGGCCTAATCACCTTCTGTTCTGGTACGAAGTCAGTAAGAGGTGCCTAAATTGGAAAGGTCAAGAAATAACAATAAAACATTAATGATAAAAAGGCAACTCCCAGAATTGAAAAACAACTTAATTAAAGGTGGGGGCCTTCAGAAACGGAGAGGATGGACAGGGACCATTATGTTCTATGATTAGCAAGGATCAGTCTCTCACTTTTAGTTCTGTTCACAGTTTCAACCAAGCATGTAACTTCTCTAATGATTTCTAAATTATTAATAAACGTGATCAAATGGGATAGGAAGTCTGGGGAGTGGTAAAAAGGAAGGGCTAGAAAAGCAAGAAAGGCGGAATTGAGATGAGAGGATGGGGTAGACAGGTGGGGAGCATGGCAGCAGGGAGCAGCTCTGTGGTATTCACTGGCTCTGAGGCTCTGACCAGAGCCTGGGTATACAGTGTCTGTGCCAGCACAAACTAGTGTTAGCTGGGTGCTGTTTGCGGCCAGGTGGTGGTCACTGGGATACAGTTCAAGGCTGTGGTCTCAACATAGAGTTCCATATAGAACTTCAAGTTTTTTTAAAGAAAGAAGGAAAGAAAAGGTTGTTTTGTGTCTCAGCAAAACTGAAGGAAGTGTTAGCTCTACACCCAGGTGAGCATATACTCATCCATTGCTGGTAGACTTTTCTTTCCTTGGCAGAGCTGAAGCCTGAGTGGGGAGGCTTTTGGCAGACAGGTCTCAGCTCTGTGGGAGAAATCAGTCCTCTCCTGGCTTCTAGCCTTGCAGTGTCTAGAGTTATGTAGCAAGATTAGTGTTCATAGCCACTTAAGTTGCTTTCTGGTCCTATTGTGAGGTTATGAGGGGCCCTGGTCTTGGGTGGGCTCTGAGTCTTTTTTTTTTTTTTTTTTTTTTTTTTGAGACAGAGTCTCACTGTGTCGCCCTTGGTAGAGTGCTGTGACATCACAGCTCACCGCAACCTCAAACTCTTGGGCTTAAGTGATTCTCTTGCCTCAGCCTCCCAAGTAGCTGGAATTACAGGCACCTGCCACAATACCAGGCTTTTTTTTGTTGCAGTTGTCGTTGTTTTTAGGTGGCCTGGGCCAGGTTCAAACCCGCCAGCCTCGATGTATGTGGCCCACACCGTAACCACTATGCTATGAGCGCCGAGCCTGGGCTCCAAGTCTTAATGGAGCTACTGGCCTTCGGAGGCCATGGGAGCCCCTACAAGATTCTGCCAGGTGCACATACTTTGTGTTTTCTCAGAGCCTGACAGGTGCGGCCTTAAAGCTGGGAGGCTTTACCTCACAGGATGGCCAGCTTTCCGTCCCATCCTCTCCCTGTGCTTGCAGCAACAAAGTTCTTGCCAGAGAAAATAAAGCCAAATTAGAGGTCCTTTCTTCTGTCTTTTCAAGGATATTGAACAGTGTTTTTTTTCCCTAGTCATTCAGTATCCATTCATTTGTTCAGGCTTTTGAGTACCTACTTTGTGGATGGCACATAGTAGATGTAAAAATACTAATGTTTTTTTTAAAAAGAAAGCATTTGTGTGGTAGTCAAATATAAGAAATACCATATTTTCTTATTTTTATAGTAAACTTGGGCTCAGGCTCTACCTACCATGCTTGATGAGAAAATCATTTCCAACCTGTTTTCATAGACACCCATTCCCTTCTCTCAGGCACATACGGAAACCTCAGGGCTTCCCAGATTTGGGGAAGGCCCTCTAGTCTCATCTTCATTCACTGACTGTTGCTCCCAGTGCTTTGGCCCCTCCCTCTGTTGAGTGCAGCCGTCCTCATTCTCATATGTGATTGGCATGGACACAGAATAATCAGTGAGGCTCCAGAGCCTCCCTAAGCCCACTGTGCAGACAGCCCATCTTCCCAGGCACCTTCATAGTGTGAAACACTCTCTCCATTCCATCCCTTTCTCGGTACAAGTTAATTTCATTTGGGGTTTAACCGTACAAATGGAGGTAAAGATTTTTTTCAGTGC
Organism: Loris lydekkerianus; assembly: GCA_963574355.1. Classification (NCBI taxonomy): domain Eukaryota; kingdom Metazoa; phylum Chordata; class Mammalia; order Primates; family Lorisidae; genus Loris; species Loris lydekkerianus. Next base: position 1,605 of record CAUYPK010097856.1, on the reverse strand, counting down.
AGTTCTTAAAATGCTGAAGAAATTATTCCTGGGAAGGAGCAGAGGAGAGTTTTTTTATAATTCCCAATTTCAGAGTGTCCTTAAGTGCATCCTGTGGACACTAGCATCAGAATCACCTGGAAGGCTTAAAGATCCAGGAGTAGGTTTAGGCTTGGGGTGCTAATGTTGTTGTAGGATCTCCAGAGTTTCAGAATCAAGGCCTGTGTATAGTCAGAATACAGAGGTGTGTTTGTTCTTCTGTGGGAGGTAAAAAAATTACATTTTAATTCATTCTCCCACAATAACTAAAAAGCCAGAAATTTGTATATTCATGACAGAAGATTACAAGAATCCTCTGCTCTAAGACGTCTCTGTGTACATAGACATAGTGTAAGATGGAAAGTGATTATCATGTGCCCTGAAAGGGAAGCAGATTAGTGCTGAAAGAGCATAGAAGAGAGGGAGCCAGTTCTTGAGGGGAACAAGGCAGCTAAATGAGGGGGAAGTGGTTGTGTTGAGCTATGAAGGACAAGGAGGACCCCAGTGCAAACAGACAGGAAGGCTCTCCAGTGACTGGTATCCAGTATAGTAGTGTAGTCACTGAAAACACTTGCTTGGCTGAAGCGCAAAATGAGTACTTGGGGAAGTACAGATCCACCATATCCTACCCCAAAACCGTGAGTTTGGAGTTTTTCAGAATTTATGAAAATATCCTGAGGACCCATAGAGTGAACACACTTTAATCAACATACTGATGAAAGTTGAGTTGGAATCAGGTTGTAGAAATGTACAGGGACATAAATTTTAAATTTTTGAAATGTGGAAGTGGTACCTACCATTTGGAAAGGGAAAGGACTGACATTGCAAGTTTTATTTATAAGTTGTAATTAGATTTTCTTTTTTTTCATTAAAACATATTTCAGTATAAGAAGTCCTTATCTTTAGTATCTGAAAAGCCCCCAGATCCATGTCAATATTTTCATAATAAATCTTGAAAGAAAGATTTGATTGGGATATTATCTCAAAAATAAAACCTAGAAGTATGAGAAATATTTATTTTAATTTTATACTTAATTTAAATTATGGATGCAACCATCTGCCAGTTCTTTTTTATTTATTTATTTATTTTTATTAAATCATAGCTGTGTACACTAATGTGATCATGGGGCACCATACACTGGTTTCATAGACCATTTGACACATTTTCATCACACTGCCTAACATAGCCTTCCTGGCATTTTCTTAGTTATTGTGCTAAGACATTTACATTCCACATTTACTAAGTTTCACATATACCCTTGTATGATGCACCGCAGGTGTAATCCCACCAATCCCCCTCCCTCGGTCCTCCTCCCCTTCCCTCTCCTCCCTTTCCCCCTTCCCCCTATTCTTAGGTTGTAACTGGGTTATAGCTTTCATATGACAGCTATAAATTAGTTTCATAGTAGGGCTGAGTACCTTGGATACTTTTTCTTCCATTCTTGAGATACTTTACTAAGAAGAATATGTTCCAGCTCCATCCATGTAAACATGAAAGAGGTAAATTCTCCATCTTTCTTTAAGGCTGCATAATATTCCATGGTGTACATATACCACAATTTATTAATAAATGTAAAGATAAGGGCC